>JAACJT020000731.1:0-18048 GCA_009936485.2 Gymnarchus niloticus | reverse complement strand
AGGGAGGGCACTTAGGCCAGCAGACGATATGAAGATCTCTTGAATCTGAGACTCCAAGGGAAGCACCCCATAAGAGGTGTTTAACAGAGAGTTTCAAAATAAAAAATACTACTAATAATAGTGTAATAATAATAATAATAATAATAATAATAATAATAGTGTAATGAACACTCTAGGATCCAAGTGAAGCCAATTTTTTTCAGCAGCTTGGGAAGTTGTCAGCCAAAAAGTAAATTCCAAAAAGCATGGTTAAGGGACAGGAATGAAAGTCAGAAACCGGACAATAACAACAGGCAGAAACTGGATGGCAGATTAATCAGTGAACAAATCCAAGACAGAAGGCAAAGTTGGGGCAAAAGCAATCCTGGGCCATACACAGTTATCCAGAATCTGCCAGTACCACTTAGTAAGTGGCCAAGAATACACACAATACCTCACAGTGAGGTGTGGGAGTTGCAGGGAACTTAAAGGAAACTAGACAATTAACTAATTGATCACAGCTGTTAGTACTTCGGGGATGATGTGCAACGGTGTGTTAGGCGTGGCTGGTCTGGTGGGGGTGTGACAGTAGATTAGTAAAAAAACATAAGTTTGCCAAATATTAATTAGAAAGGATTATTTTCAAATGTTTTCTTGTCTGGAATTTGATAAATGTTACTGTTGAATAAAATTATCCAGTAATATTTTAGGTGTGCTGATATGACAGATGGTCTTGTGAATGTAGCTGACTAGGATAGAGCTAGCTTTATTTCTGTGTACTTCACGGAGGTCAGACTTTAATTTTCTTGGCCACAGGCTTACCAGTTCAATTGTGTAAATAATTTCCATTAAAGATTTTACTAGACTTATGGTTAGCACTGTGCTCCTTTATAACCAGCTGTGTTTCTACAGGGCTGTACACTCTGACACTGCTGATGGTGTCTCATTACCTGCTAACATTCTGGATACTGGACTGCAGGCACACTGAAAGTGACCAAATCAGCTTGCAGCCTTCTGATGTTCTTTTCAGGTCAAAAGACTAGTGATGGGACAAATGATATACCCACCCACCAAGGGTTTTGAAGCCTCGTTTAGCTACAGCATAGATTGGTTAGTTCAGGATACTCCCACCCAAAATAGGTTTTGAAGCCTCATTTGTCACGTCATTATTTTTCTGCTAAATCTGATTCCAAACCAAACAGTGCACACCAGTTAAGAGGAAAAGATGGCCTTCTGAACTAATCTTCGCTTGTTTCCAACAAGTGATATGCCGTCCTATATGATCAGTCTTTAATACTATTTAATAAATGCCTCACGTGATGTTGCAAGTGAAGCTGGTAACAATAATGAGATAATCAAATTTCATTTTACTCATACTTGCTTGTAAATGCATTGCTCGGAAACAGATTGTTTAATAAATAAATGTATGATCACTTGCATTACGGTTAAGTGAAAAGATATGCCTAAATACGCATAAATACCACAATCGGAAAAACCAACGATGAAGCCAGTTCTACATTTAAAGGCGTATACAGTGATCTGAAATAAATAATCAATAAATAATCCAAGAATAGTGGCCATTAAACTCGTGATTTCGGCAAACTCAAAGTCAAAGTGGATGACATGCGGTTCAGCGTGTGAAGATGCATAAAACACACTTTTTCGGAGACAGACGCATTGTCATTCCTATTCGTTTTCTTTTAATAATATGGACGTTTGGTTGCACGAACGTTTAATAAACTGCTTCCACTACGAAAAGGTACTATACTGTAGAGTACCGACGCAGGACCTCCCTTATGGTATGTTGCCATGACAACAGTCATGGATGAAGGAGCTTACTGAGCTAAAGCAGTTGTCGGGTTCTGCGCATCGCTCCAGAATGCGCCGAGTATGTCAGGAAGAGTAGACTCCCACGCAGTCCTATCATAGATTTCCATATCTTCGTATACTTTAGACGCAGAAAATCGATTATTTCTTAGTAGGACTCGCTGTCAGAAGCCACAATGGTGCATCATTCGGGGTCTTTCCAGTCCTTCAAACACCAAAAGGGTGAGTTGCGGTGCTTGTTACTCTCTGATCCTCGCGTATCGGGATGCGCTGGTTAAGGTGCCCTGGAAGCTTCGCTGTATTGATTTTTTATTTTTTTTTTGGTATCAGTAAGCGCGTGCAGTGGCGTGTCAGATACTTTATCACTGAGGGTCGCTCTTGTACAGTGACTAATAAGACTTTCGTTAAACAAGGTTCGCATTTATCACACATATTTACTTGCCTATTAGGCTGCTGTCAAATTAAAATTGTGTTTTATGTAACGCAGAATTTCTAATATTCAATTAGCCAATTTAATACATTTATTTGACTGTGTTGTTTTACCAAACTTCTGGCAGAAGAAATAATAAATATACTAATATTAAGTGAGCATGACATAAATATATATGTATATGCCCGTTTTCAACCCCCAAAAATACTCATTCCAATCAAATACATAGTAACAGCCGCTTTTTAAATAAATATTAAATATGTAAAATTGGTGTTGATATGAAATGATATTCTACATACGTTTGTCCTGACAGATGTTCCAATGCAGATATTTTATTTGGTATTCATTAGAACTGTTCCATGTGGTTTCCATTAAATTTTCTAAGTAGTGTTATATTATATTCAGGTTAAATTGTAATTCATTCCAATACAGCAGAGAACACAATAGTTTACAGTAGCCAAAATTCAATCAAAGTGTCTTCCACCATGCTGCATCTGCACCATTATTCATGTTAACTAGTTGAGTAGACATCTTTTGGATTTGGATGTTCAAGTAACTTTTAAACGAAATAATTCAGCTGTTTTGTGAATGATCCCTATGCTTTTTATTTTGTCATGCACTTTGTTATATTTTAATGCTTTTTATGTAAAGCACTTTGGGTTGCCTGTAGTATGAAAGGTGCTAAAAAGAAAAACAAACAAACAAAAAAATAACCTTGCCTTACTTTATAATTCAATGAACATACCTGGGCTTGCACTATAGGCATGGAAGAATTTCCTGAAAACAATACAATAAAAACATAGGCATGTGCAGAATGTAGACTTATTCTATCCAGCTTTGTTCCAAAGTACAGCAGTAAGAGAACTCTTTATTCATGCTGACCACTAAACATTTCTCATTTACATATTGCTTTGGATAAAAATCTGCTAAGTATGTAAAGGTAAATGTAAACTTTCTTTGAGCAGAATTCCAGTTTGCTCAAAGGTTCACCTTTGGAGTGTCTGGTAAAATCAATGCCCATATGATTAGCTGGTAACCTTAGCTGTCACACAGGCAATCATAATCCATAATCTACAACTATGATGATTTGGCATTAACTTTTTCATTGAATTAGATTGCTGTGTGATTTTCTTACACATACCCAGACTTAATTCCATGTCTTACAATTTCCTATTTATAGCTTGATATTTGATCATGTAATCTCATGGTAAGTTATGTCATTAAGGTTTACCTATGCCTCACGTTTTGGATATGAACCACGTACAAACATGCAGTAGTTGTTGTGATTCTTCTTCATGGGGGAATGGAGATGATCAATTGAGGTTTCTGTTTATTGTTCTATCCCTTAAAAATGAGTTAAACTATTCCCCATTTTTATTTCCCTGCTGACATGACGGAAAAGCCACACTGAGTGGGAACAATTGCGGAGGGAGACATTCAGGGAAACATTAAGTAGCTTTCTGGATACAGCCCCTGCACATAGGCAGTTATTGATTCCAGGACAAGTCCTGCTCATCAAAGAACATTAGCACTACACTAATGCAAACTACTTAGGTATTTATGCTCATGTTCCCTTTGTTTTAATATATCTCAGTCTCATCATTGGAAGTGGTATTTTAAGCTGTAAAAGTGAATGATTTTGCCATTCATATGATAACTCTATTGCACACAGGGCAGATTAATGGGAATGGATATGCTTGGTAATTGTTATTATTATGCGATGTAGAAGGATTATGGCAGAGGATATTGTTTTTAATGATGAATGACTTTTGAGAATTTGGGGTAATCGTGTTCTACTATTGTGTTACAAAGTCATAGTGTAACCTTTGTTTGCTGTCTGAATGCCATGGATGTTCACTTGTGGAAGAATGGAAGCAGGTGGACTGACACTTGAGGCTCTAATGCACAGGGAGAGCAGTTCTCTGCAAGTGTAGCAGTTTTCTTCCACAATAATATGAAAGTATAGAAAAAAGACTCACTTAGAGGCATGAAACCAAAAACAAGAAGTCAGTAAATGCAAGGAACTCATTGTACATCCTATAAGCTTATAGGACCTTCTCCTACTGCTTGCTGTTTTCATTAGTGATAGGTAAAAATGAGGCTTCAAGACCTGTACCGGGTGGGAGTATCCCAAACTACAAATTAATGCTGGTGCTAGATGAGGCTTCAAGACCTGTGGTGGGTGGGAGAATTCCAAACTACCAATTAATGCTGGCGATGGTGACATACTCCCACCCACTACAGTTTAATAAGCCTAATTTAGCACCAGCGTTGCTTGGTAGTTCAGGATACTCCCATCTGCTATGGGTTTTGAAGCCTCATTTAACACCAGCATTGATTGGTTGTTTAGGATGCTCCCACCCACCAGAGGTTTTGAAACCACTTTTTATGCCTACCGTACTTCTTTCAAATTCCATTGTAAAACAAAAAATAATATCAATTATAAAAGTAGTGGAATAAGTTTGGGGCAGCCTTCTGCTGTGACCACAGACCACAAAAACTGGAGTTGGTTCAATGACACCAGCTCTTTGGAATGAGGAAACTGAGTAGGCCTGAATAGGAGGGCAAATGGCAGCAGGTGTTGCAGCAAGGTAACTGGTGACAGGTGTGTAGGGGGGACAAAGGGCAGTCTGTAGGTGGTGCAAGAGTGACCACTGGTGGCTCAACACTTTGCAAAGAGCTATGTTTGCCATTGTCTGATTTCACTTTAGTTGACATGTTTCATTAGCTATGTTGTGAACCCTGTATGTTGGGTAACATAGCACACCACAAGTATTTGCATGAAATCTGTATCATGCTAAAAAGTTCATACATTTAATATATACAGTATTTATAATAATTAGGTATTTCTCAAATGATTTCTTTTAAGGATACAATAATCTTAAAACCTGCACTGATTAAATCAATCCATCCTCCAACAGCATCCCTTTCTTTGTAAGGGTCACACTGTGGGCAAAATATAAATTTTAATAATTATTTTTTTTAAAAAAACATACTCAGATCTAATATACATTTAATTTTGTCTGCAAAACCTCAAGGGCGAGTGTGGAACTGCCACAGGGACGGTCTGTTGGACGACCTCATTAGTCATTCATTCACACATCCTCTTTGTATTATGTGATGAGAATGTGAATTCTGTGGTGCCTTACATTGCCTGTTGAAATCAGCTATGCTGAGGATGAGTGATTATATCATCAACACTTTTTTAATGAAAAACAAAATAGGTAAAGTCTTTATATAATGCCCATAGATAACAGACAGTCGTGTGGAAGTGTTTGGTGCAGTGTATGCATCCCTTTGGTAAATGCTGTTGTTAAGCAAATCAATATCGAAAAACTCCTTCACTCTTTCTGAGGGGGTTTATAAAATCTTAGTGGACCACTTGCTTGGATTGAGGGTTCAGTCCAGACTAGGCAGGCTGCTTTGGGGACCAGTTAATGTTGCACATGTAAAGTTTGGAAAGGCTTTGCCGAAATCCATTGTAGGATGATGATGAGAGCTGGCAACACTGATTTTAACAAATAATCCAGAAGCAAAAGCAGGTACTGAGAGAGAGCTCGTTAATCTCCTTCGGCGAGGCAGAATACATGGACTTCAGCAGGATTGTGCATTGTGGCCTTGATCCCTGTACACCATACATTAGACAGGCTGTTTGCATTCGTCGCAATAGCTGGTTAGGTAAATTGTAAATGACTGAGAGATACCCAGAGCAGGTGGCCTCTAATGGAAGTTCTGGAGGGCCAGTGTCCAGGATTTCCACCATTCATTATGCCATTTACCCTCTCAGATTCAAATGAAATGACTATGTATATTTGGTACCTGTACTGCAGCCGTTTTGAAACTAACACCTACTGACTTTGCCTTTTGCTGGTATAGCCATATGAAAACCTTGCCCAAATATTAAGAAATTCCACCAAATAAAAAAAATGTATATATATGTCTTCAACTTTTCTATGGTAGGAATCAACAATAACTGGTAAAGTGTCATATTTCACTAATTTGTTTTCTGATTTATGGAATCACCTCTAGCTACTGATAGTTTTATATAATAGTGAGAATGATTTTTGCCACCAGCCATATTTATCTTGATCCTTTCAAAAAAGCACAGCTTTGAGGGAAGTTGCAATTACTTTATATTTACTTCATGGGCATGGTGTTTAACCATTTCAGTACAGGAGAGAAAGCTGAAGCAAGATATTTGTGCTTTAACAGTTTTTTGCCATCTTCTTGATTGTTTAGCATCCATCTGCAGGTATTTGGGTTACCTTTCAGTTAGAAAATGAATTCCACAACATACAAGGTGAACTTAGGTCCTAATAATAGCCCCACAGAAGCAATTAAGTGCTTAATGTAAGCGAAAACCAGCATGCCCTGAAGCTTTTGACAGACCAGGGCTCTCCACCACTGTTTAAAGAAAGCTGTGAAACCAAGTTGAGAAATTTAGCTTAGATAAATAAAATGTTTTGTATGTTACTTGCCTATTTTAATGATTCACATGACTTTTTATAATTATTTATATCTGTTTTTAAATCCAAAACATCATTTCATTAATTAGCTATATTTGCACAATACCACACAGCTTACTCACCCAAACCTTGTGTGCTGCTTTGAATACTAAGAATATCTATTTAGCCCAATGACTCAATACGAATAAAAGGACAAGGTCACTCTCGCCTTTTGCCTTTCAATGAAAATAGAATATCTCAGTCCTGTCTATAAGACGTAGACCTCCATTCTTCCAGGGAACAGACATTTCAAGAATGTTCTTGAAGGCTTTCATTAAAAGGCCAAATAACATAATTTCACATATTACTCTGTTTTGCTAAACAATTCTATAATTATTTTTAGAAGAAAAAATTCTAAAGTTCTGAATTGAATATGACTGTTTTCAAAGTTCAAATTATGTGTATGTATATACCACTCATTTCACAAATGACAGTACCTATTTATTTGTCACCGTGTTACCGCATTGTTTGAATTTCGCTTCCATGAAGATTCAGTCTCCACAGGCATCGAGTATAAAATTTAATACTGGGAAACACGGTTGTCTTAGGGACAGATTTATCCATTTGCATGACACCAGTGAGCGTGGAAGCCCATTGCATAAACCCATCGAGATGAACAAGAGGGAGCAGAGGCTTCTGAAATGCTGCATTATGACATTATCAGCACTGCACCAGAAGACACACAGTGGAGCATCGGCATTGCCAGTGCAGGTGTGTGTGACTGTAGGGAGCTCTTGGGACTCTCATATTAGTTGAGGAGTGAGAAGATCTGACCAGGTTCTTCCATAATTTGCTGTGCAGGCCCCACTATGCAAACTAATAGGCTGAATTTATATCCAAGGTTGGTTAGGACATATTTAAACCCCATGATTTTTTAGTAGTGGGCAACTGAGGAACAGGGCAATTGAACTTTGCTCTTGTTTTCTAAAATGTGAAAATTCAAGCCAGCAGACATGTTAGACTGCGTGGTTTCTGTCTGTGATATCTGTCCCAGTTTTGGTGAACACTGGTGTGTAAACCAGCCACGCACATTTTTAATGGAAGAACTGCTTAGTGAAGAATCATTTTTAACCTGCTGTATGTAGGACAACTTGAATTATTTTTATATCACAATGTCTGTGTCAATAGTTATAAGGCAGGTAACAAACATGACTCAAATTTTGTTGTTTCTCCAGCTGTTTCCTTTTAGTGGGATAAGATCCCAGCATTCAGGTCTGATGGTGATGATGAAGTCATGGCACACTTACAGTGTGACCTAATTCTTTGTGAATACAGAATCTCTTCTGTTCAGTTTACTCTTACACACATACACACATCTGCTGCTGCCAGAACCATCCTGATCATCTGACACTTAGGGGATATATTTCTTCGTCCTCATTATCATTGTCATCATCTTTCTCTTTATCGTCATTGTTGTCATCATCACCATCATTGTTGTCATCATTATCATCATCATCATTTTCCCATTGTTTTTCCTGGTGACACTCAGTGGCAACATGCCGAGCAGGTCAGACCAGATGTATTTTTTCATGGCCACAGACTCTAGCACATTCTGGGAGACCCCTAGGACATTCCCAATCCAGCTGGGAGATGCAACCCTGCCAGCATGTCCTTGGTCTTCCCCAGGGCTTCCACTCAGTGAGGCCTGTCTGGAACAGCTCCCTTGGGAGCCATCCAGGTGGCATCTTTATAAAATGTCCCAACCACCTCAGCTGACTCCACTTCATCTGAATGCAGCCCTATTTTGAGCTCCCTCCAGATCTACAAGTTCTTCACCCTGTCACGGAAAGTGAGTCCAGCAACCCTGTGAAGAAATCTAATTTTGGCTGCCTATATTCACAACCTTGTTCCTAGCCAAAGCTCATGACTATAGGTGAAGATAGGAACATACACTACGTGGCCAAAACTATAATGAAGTTTCATTTCAGGGGAATTTTAATGCTACAGCATACAATGACCTTTTAGAGAATTACATACTTCCAACTTTGTGGCAGCATTTTGGCAAAGACCCTTTCCTGTTTCAGGAAGACAACACCCTAGTGTGCAAAGCAGGGTCAATAAAGAAATGTTTGGATGTTCTTCCAGAGGTATGAGCTTAAGAAAGCCAGACATTTCTGGCAAACCCTGACTATTTTCTCAAAGAATGTTGGGTACTTAGCACTGCTGCTCTATGCATAAATCTGTGCACGCATGCACAAACAACAGTTTTCTCTCTGCAATTCACAGTGGCGTAGAAGCAACCTTCTCGTCCACTAGGAGAAACTCCATTTACATGGTCCTCAAACTGATACTGAGGTTTTTAATCGCGGGAAATTCGAAATTAGAAGATTCTTCACCCTTGAGTAGAGGGTTTGGTTCCAGAGCCAACACTGTGTGTGATGGTGAAGCTGACCATATCTAGCTGATACCTTTCTATCTGCTGTGCTAGCCTGGACTTGGTACCCACCAAAGAGGTAACATTCCATATTCACAAAGCCAGTATCAGTTGCTGAGATCTAATCCTCCTGGTTCCTTTCCACTCATGTGAGCCGCCTAAATGATACTGAATGTCTTCACGCAGCCATTTTGAGCTGAGCCCAATCAGGTTATGTGTGTGGCCCAGCCAGCAGGTGCTTGCTGGAGAACACCACTCAGTAACCATATTCCAGCCACGATACACTGGTTCTTCTTGGCATGTTCTATTGTGCGTCCTAATTGGATCGTAGTTCTACTTGTTTACCAAGGGAGGCCCTAGCAGGAACTGAAGTTTCAGACAACATTAGCGCTGACAATTGATAAGCATGAAAAGCTCTCTATCATGCTAAGGTCACAGTCCTCAGAGGGGGCTACATGTCCTTTGAAATTTTATGAAGTGGAAAATCTTGACTAACTAAAAAAAACTGAAAGTGCTAAATCTTCAGCCACTGTTTGAAATAATATGAAAACCTCTGAGAACTGCGGAGTACACCATTACTATTACTGGCTTCCTTTATGTTCCAGGCTTGAAAAAACTAGAACTGCAGTAATTTTGTCCATTTTACTTGTCTGCATGTGTTCTTTCAGTTCAGTTTTCAGTTATGTGGTGTTTATTTTGTATTTTTTTTCTTCAGTGTGGTTGTTAATAAGTTTAGTAAGTATCTGACTTACACTTGACCAGTCTCTTCTGAAGCTCTGTCTGTTCAGATACACTCCAGTCAGCAGTGCTTGCAGTACAAGGAAAATTGATATGCATGCTTATTTATGGATGAGGCATGATGTAGGCAGGACTGTGGGGTCACATCTCCATGGTGGTATGCTTGCTTCTGTGTGTGTGGATGATGCATGTCTCCCTATGTTTTTGTGGGTTTTCCAACAGTCCTTATACATGTGGATGAATTAATACTTGTAAAATTTTTTTTTCATTATCATAAATGTGTCCTGTGGAAGATCAAATCCTGGGTGTACCCTTGCCCCAAGTCCCATGCTCAATTCATTGTAATGTAAAATAGATAACGTTATCTATTCATTTGAAAATTTACAGTTAAATACATTTACTTCCATAATAATAAAAATAAAGGAGTACTTAGTCTTATCAGGTGTCACATGTGAAGTTCAGGTTTATCTTGTGAGCTATTTATGTTCATATTATAACATTAGCACACGAGCCCTGGGAAAAACTCAAATTGTGACATTCAGTGGGATTAACACCAAGCAGTGTTGCTTTCTTTGCCGTTAACTTGGTGTGACACAGTAGAGACGAGTGAGCAGGCATTCCGGTCTTGTGGGCAACACCCACTGTTTTTGTCCATCTGTTCAAATAACCAGCCTTCCATTCGTTTGATTTCACAGCTCTATATTTATGTCACTATGACAATCTGTACCGGAAAATTGGGCCTTTTGAGCTGTGCAGTTTTGACACACAACTGAAAAACTGATTCCACGTCTACTATACTGGACTTTTAATTTGTCAAAACCAATGTTAAACCCAACGTTACCATGAGTGATAACAATGGTTCAAATAAATTGAGTTCTGTACCAGTACTCAAATCAAAACCAATGTGCTATGTGCCAAAGAGCGGAAAACGCTGGTACTATACCTCCATGTTCTAAAGGTTAGAGGTTGATCCCATTTGATGGGGCCACAAGGTCCCTCTGTATCTCATCACACAGGGAGATGTCCCCAACAGGGCACCTCCATCTCACAGCCAGTTACCTGAGGTTTAACATCCATCTTCCCTTCTCTGTAGTGCTGTGTTTTCCCTGGTATACCACGGTGGATCAAGGAGTGTAAGCAGATCAGAAACAATCTGCACCACAGGGGACAAATGCTCCTTCAGCTTCCCTGCTGGCCCCACCCCTAAACACAGAAGCACAACCAGTCATTGCTCGTACACAGGTGGGGGTGTTACAGTGCAGAGACATCTGACACCATAGCCCATACTGCAGTATCACCTCTCTCTCTCACTCTCCAGCTGACATTTCTTTGTATGATATCAGTTAAACTAGAAAGTGGCTTTAACATGAGAAAAGCCCAATCTTGTATAAAAATACATTTCCAGAGGACCACATTTACAGGAGGATCACATGACAGACCTGTGTGAGCATGATGAAAATCAACCACATGTCCTGGGATGTTAATCCATCTGTTAAAATCCATGGGATTGCTACTTAGAAAGGCTGTGACCCATATACATGTGCTTGACATCAAATATGCACTGTACATGTTACTAAACACCTGGCATGTGCTGACATTCACGTGAAAGTTAAATCATAAATAGATACTGCACATGGATTATTAGCAAATATAGCAGACCAAATAAAATAAAATCCCAATATTTGGTTTGTTGTGATGGACTATAAATGACATTTTGTACTTGTTCAGCACATGTAGTTGGTTGTCAGCTTATGAAGTGCCTGTAGTTGCTTGGTTACACTTGTGTGAAGAGGTTTGATTCGAACGGATCATGAAGCCGAACAGCAGTTGAATGCAGGCTGTGACCAGCCTGGATTGGTGAAGATGGCCAGCACACTGTAACTAGTGTGGGAGGCTGAATTAGACAGTACTGTTAACATGAGTTCTGAAGAGCCCTTGCTCTGAGTTTGTCCTTCAGATGTTCCCTGGGTGGATCAATGGACTGATTTTGATACAATGTGTGTATATATATATATATATATACATGCATACATATGTACATATGTATGTAGATAGATAGATAGATAGATAGATAGATAGATAGATAGATATACTGTATCAAAACCATACCTACATATACTGATATTCACTTGGCATGCAATGTCTACACACAAGCAAACTCTTCATAAAAGAAAATGCGATCATTTATATATATGTATATATATATATATATATATTATATTTTAAAATCATTCCATGCTAAAAATAGGCTAGAAGCATGCTTCTAAGTCTATTATTTAGTATATTAGCATACTGAACATGTGTTAAGGTAAAACATAACATTTACAATTTTAAAAATGTCTGTGTAAAGTTTAGAGGGGCATAGTGGCTTAGTGGTTAACACTCATACCTCCCGGGTTAAGGGTTTGAACCCCACCACCCCTCTGTGTGCGGAGTTTGCATGTTCTCTCCATGCTTTGCGGGCTTTCCCCAGGTGCACAGTTTCCTTGCACAGTCCAAAGATATTTAGTGATGGAGGACTACTTTCCATATTCAGCAATGGAAGCCATCCTATCAGCAGAGAAGTCACACAAATAAGAAGCATGTTCAGCCAATGGACTTAATCTTCTCAGAGTACAAAACCAAGCTCCTTTGTATCGACTCCAGTGTGGGTATTCAATGCTACTTCTTCCAATAATTCTGATACCAGCCAGCTGAGAGGACTTTCACAAACCCACAGTCTCTAATCTGGTAGTTTGTACCCTATCCTGGACATTGACTCCTGTTTAGGCCCATTGTGCCTCCTTTCATCATATTACCAGTACATATTGTATAGTGACAAACACTACCAAAATTTGAACTTTTGCATATTCATACTGGCTATTTGTACATCTTCTTATTCTGTCCTTGATGGTTGTGTTCTTCTTATTGGTGGCATTGCCTGTAAATTCTGTGTATACTGTAGAGTCTTGATGAGTGTTTACTAGTGATAAATTTCAGTTATTTATCTTTTAACTTTGTACTACCTTCCTAATGATCTACTGTACTTGGAAACAAATAGTGGAGGTGTTGATTAACACTTGTGAGTCATCCAATAATAGTTTGTGGGTGATACAATAGACGAGTTTCTGCTTCTACTTACCTCCTGAGTCATATATCCTCCTGTGTGCTTACAGGATTAATGCATCAGTGTAATCATTTCTAATATTCCATCTGTTCCTACACAAATGTAACGGTGAGATGTCTCACTGGGACGGCCATCACCAGCTTCCCCTTGGCATAGGAGTGGGTGGCCCAGCCTAGCCCACTGAAAAGAGTTATGACTGGGCAAAACAGTACAATCGGACTGCCGTCAATTTAAATCAGCAGGTCAAATTTATCACCAAGTCACATAAACTGCTTAGTGGCTCACAATGAAAATGATTAACATCTAACATGATAATGCCTTACTATAAATAACTTAAGCCATGCGAACACTCATGTAAACACAGTATGGCAAATGGGGCAGTCTTGGAGTATCTGCTCAGAGAAGCCAAACTGTTATCAAAAGTCTATCGCAGTGTTGGAAAAAGGATAGGACAGACAAGTTTTATTTGGATTGGCATAATTGGCACTTTTTACTAAATTAGTGCATTGAAAATGGCTTTTTTATACTCATTCAGTTTATAAAAATTCATTACATATATAATTTGGGAAATCCTTCCATTTCCCAAAATTGCATATTCAGTACAGGGTTATGGGAAGGTCTGGAATCTATCCAAGATAAAATACAGCAAATGACATGAGTCACCCTGTCTGGGATGTGAATCCATCACAGGGCCCAAACTCACACTCATTATCACACACCTTTGGGAATTTTTGAGACCACAGTTCACTTAACTACTGCTAGAGGAATCAGGAGCACCAGGAAGAATCCCAGCAAAGACTAGGAGAATATTTACACCTCATACTCACAGCCAGTGGTAGGAATCAAACCAACCACCCTGAAGCTGTTAGGCCCCAGCGTTAACCACTGAGCCACTGTATTGCCCCCTCTATTATTATGATGCTTTTCAATATGTAACTGTAATTCAATATACGACTCTTTGATAATTTACTCACATGAATAAACATTGGGTTAATTAGCCTTCAATTACTACAATATGTAAGAGACAGTAGACATGCAGGACAGAGTACACTGGGAAATAAAACAGCCTGATTGTGTAACCAGGGGGAACAGACAAAGACTCTGGGGAGTGTTTATACATGGAAGGGGAAATGGGGTGAGGAAATGGGGTGAGTATAGAGAAATACAGCTATCCATTCTGGATGTCATCGGGAAGGGAGCCGGTGGGCCTACTGAGACCGCAGTGAGCTTTCACTTTTGTTTGAACGCAGACATTAAAGTGGTGTTTTTTTTTTTTGTTTGTTTCGCCTGCAGTCAATAAATTAAATAACTAGAATAAGCCAATGTGTTTTGAGATGTAATGAAGGAACATGAAGCATCTGGGACCAGGCTGGGGCCCAGTCAGATGATGGGACACCCAAACATATGATAATAAATGAGATCCTGTTTGTTGGTTCATGTGGTGATGTGCTGTTTATCCCTACTTTTTAATGTGAGCCATTGTATGCTAATAGGCTTCTATGTTGACAAAACGTTTAATATACAGTGTGTGCATGTATTACCTGGCTGGTTTAGCTACATTGTTAATTAAACAAGAAAGTATTCATAGAATATTACAGACTGAGCAGTAAAATATGAATACATTGTATGCATAATTATAAATACACATGTTACAGTAGAATGCATTACAGTCTATGTATCTACAAATTGTCCCATTTTCCGGGCAAATGAAGAAACTGGCTGACTTTTGTGATGTAATACTATAGCAAGCAGTGTCTGGATCCCTTTAGGAAAAGTGCATAAATTGGGAGGTGGGGCTCATTCTCAGTGCATCATGCATCCCAGTATAGGCTGGGTCCACAGAACTCCATGGCAAACAATCCCACTTCTCTGCCTGCAGAGACACGTCAGTCCGGTTTCAGAACTGCGTCAAAACCTATAAGATAAAAATAGAAGATGGTAATTGTGTCTTTTCTAATCAATTAAACATAAACCCCCTGCCTTGAGGAAAGGCCTTTTTGAATCTATGAATAAATTGTAAGAAAACAATCAGTCAGAGGAATAAACTTGGGGATTTGCTGTCTCATTGAATTTGAAATGTCCCCCATTCAGTGTCTGGTTAAGGTAACAAGGAATCCATTTGCTGCCTATACTTTTTTATTATTCCTTTCTGCAGTTATAAGCAATGATAATACATATGTTAATGCATTATTTAGCATTTTTATATGGTACCTGTCATTACACCAAAAAGAAAAGATATTTTCTAATAGTTTGTAATCTGTGTGAGTGCTGTTGTGAAGTGTATTTCACACTGTACAACCATTTATATACTTTTATTGTCAAAAATGGATATTATATTATATTTGTTGCATCCATTTTCTAGCCACTTATTGAGTCTAAGGTCATGGGCTATACATAATTAAATAGGCAATGCAGCAAAATATATTTGGCATATACTGTTTTATATACAGTATACAATTTAATTCAATTCAATTTTATTTATATAGCACTTTTAACACGGAGCGCGGTCACAAAGCGCTTTACATAGTCCCGGGCCCACAGTCCCCAGAGAGTAAGCCAAAGGCGACAGTGGCAGGGAAAAACTCCCTCAAGAGGAAGAAACCTTGGGAGGAGCCAGACAATTACATTATATACATACGTATACATACGTGTGTGTTTGTGTGTGTGTGTGTGTATTAGCTCAAAAGATAAAAAACTCTGATTCATGTGAAATGGTTTTAATTACATTTGGAGGTTCTAACAGAGCCTTGGGAAAGGTGACCATAAGTCCGTAATTGCCATAATATGTCTTGTGATTCAGCAGAGCTTTGTGTTCTGGTATTATTTAAGAGGGCAAGTAGATGTATGAATGGTACAGTAACTACAAAGTAACCTCTACAATTTCAAGAACAAAATGGTACAAGTGTTAAAAACATAAAAATCTACAAATAATAATTAGAGCCAATAATTTTTTCTGTGTTCTTTAATACATTTAATCTGAACACTAAAGAAGAATTGCCATTATTCAAGATTCTTCTTTTGACCCCGCATCCATCATCTTCACCACCTTCATCCTAATATCATGTCCCAATAGAGTCTTCCAATGCCTCTTTAGTCAAAATTGTTTCCTGACTGGCCACTGCAAATCATGTCTAAAAAAGCCAGAGTAAGCATAGTAGAATTCTATGCCATAATGCAAAATTATTTGCTCCAGTCTGAAAAACAAAACATGAGCAAAAGGCTAGTGTTTCCTGGAGCAGTAAAATGGCCAAGTCAAGGTAAAAAATATCGCCAATCATCAATAGCTTATGAAATTTCCATCCTTAGTTTAAGGAAGATGGAAGTGTAACTCCAACTTAAGCAATTAGGGAAAATACAAAGACAGCCGGTGTCCATATTGAATCTTGTAGGGCAGAGGTGAAATTTTTCCAATTCTCCCCAGTAAAAACTAAGGTCCCTACCAATTGAGAACAAACTTTTTTTTATACCTACTGATTTCACATTTATAATGAGATGTGCAGCAAAAGGCATTTGGCCATACCAGGGTTTGAACATTTCATTCATTGATTGGTGTATTTTTGAAGTGAGATAACCCCAGATGGAACACTGGTATTTCGAAAAATCAGGATCTACAGAACTACGAGTCATGATTATGTCGGTGTTTCTTGTTTTGCCTAGCTATGCACACCAGCATTAGTGGGATTATTAAGGAGAAGAGCCTGAAACCATCTCGCCGAAGCCTGCCCTGCTTGGCCCAAAGCCAGACACATCCCCTGAATCTCAACCAAATCCTGTCTGTGCCTCCCTCGGCCCATCAGCCGCTCTCAGCCCACAGCTCCAGCCCATCCAGCAATCTCCTCACTAGCAAAACAGGTGAGTGCATTCCCTCCAGATTTCAAAAAGTAAGGTCATCCACCATCCTGTTTCAGGGGACAATCCTATACTTTTCCAGTACAGTCCGAAATAAATTTCTGTTTGGAAATCTGATTTTGTTCTTTAACCCAAGTACTAGTCATTGAAGTAATCTCTTTAATGACATACTGATTAAATGGTATCTGGATCAATGTTTAGAACGCAAAATATTAGGTAACCAGCTTGACAGAATCGGAATGAGATCACCTGACACCACACAGTTTCTTGGTTTGACCTTGGCTTTACGAGGACCAGGTTGTTGTGTGTTTTATTGTTGCATACTGATTAGAAGGAGAGGGTAGCAATTATACACAAGCAGTGTTTGCTTCAGAAGAACCTCAGTCATTCTGTCTTTCCAACCATAATGATCAGTACATTACTTCTTCTTCCTTTAGTACATTTGGGAAGGTTTCTTTAAAGAACGCCTGACAATCAATCCCCTTAAATAACACATACATCAGAGAAGCCAGGCAGCTTCCCCCCACCTACTCACCAGCTTCCAACTTTCCAGTGTGTATATGTGTTATTTTGAGTTTGATATTAGAATTAAATTGAGGGTTAATGTCAGGCTACAAATAAGCTTGGATTTTAGCGGGAAAATCAAGTTCGACTTTCTACTGATTTACGAAGAGGCCCAAATTTAGAAGTAAATCAGCAAGTACAGTATCTGATAAAGCTGTCACAAACCACTACACCTTTCATTTCAGTATTACTGCAAAGCAATGTCATATTTTTTCATTTTAAGATCTTGTAATGAACTTTGGTTCCCTTGTCTCAGAAGATTTTTTAGTCCTAAACAAATAATGATTGTTTTGCAAATAAAATTTTGAGTATGTTTTTATTTCAAATACAGGACACCTCAGTGCATATTAAATTGATTCAAGTCTTGTGCAATCACAGGTGAAACTAGTCACACTGTGTTTCAAATCGTATTGAGTCTTCACTGGGGGTTCAGGACCAAAAAAATTTACCGAGGGATGAAGAAAAAAAATTATACACAGTAAAAGTATCTAGCCCCTTCAATGGATCACTGCCTTGTCGTGGCGAAGGGGCTTGCGTAGTTCAGTGAAACTATGAACTAAGCCGTGTACGCCACCCAAGACGGCCAGGTCGTAGTCGACAACTCAGACCAAAGTGATCCCTGGAGAAGGAAATGGCAACCCACTCCAGTATCCTTGCCAAGAAAACTCCATGGACA
>JAACJT020000730.1:0-18053 GCA_009936485.2 Gymnarchus niloticus | reverse complement strand
CCTTTCCTTTATTCTGTGCTGCGAGATGACCCACCCAGCACCAGCAGGCGCAACAGCCGAGGGGGGCGCAGTGTAGGAGGAGGGGTCATCTCTGTGACCTAATGGTTGCTGTGGTAAGAACAGAATGTTTAAATGTTTTCTATTTGACCTTGACTCAGGGGTCACACTGTGGAATTCTGTGTATCTACCTGAGTTTAATGTCTCCTACTCATAGCAAAGGACTGAAGATCGAAGGAGAGTAAGAATAAAGATTGGCTTGATGGAGACTCTGGCATAGAGGGTAGAAAGCAGGCAGGATTTGGGATTTTGGCAGAGTGACACATGGTCAGAGGGCAGATAGGAGGCAGGGCAGCAGAGTGGGCGGTGTTGAAAGTCAAGGATCCAAGGTGGCAGAACGAGAGTTTCGGAAATGGAAAACTGGAGGGTCTACACACTTTGAATAAAGTAAGGAAAATGACGACAACGACAAGCGGATCAGTCTAACCAGCAGCTGGGGCCTCTTCATGTCAAAACAACAGTGGAAGAGGTCTAAGTGGAAAGGATGAGGAGGGTTTTCTTCTGGTTTGATTAAATGTCAGCCTTTAGAAAGTCAGAAAATGACATCACACTGATTTCCAGGGGTCCATTAGCAGAATGGCAGCCGAGACTTTGTTCCCCAGTGGTGTTGTTATCACCTTGGATTATCACGCTTTGCCTTTGGCTGCAGGAGCAGAAAGAAAATCCACTATAGATACAACATAATCAGCAAACTCGAACGTTCAGATTGGTCCCCAAAGCAAGAGTGGGGCTCATAGTTGTGTGTTCATGGAACCCTCCAGAAACACAGACACACGAGCGGCCCCCCCCACACCGCAACACACGTCTGGCCCACAGCCCCCCATTGTACCCCTTTCCGTGACCTGAATGCCCCTCCACCCATGGCAGCTCTTTCATCTTTTCATCAGCGCAGCTCGCAGACACAACTTCTGTCGCAACAGATGCTGGTGTCTCAGTTTTGGGCAAGTGTGACAAAGGTGAGAGGCGGATATTAACAGAGGCTAAGGGGGGACACCTTTCAGGTAAGATGGTGCTTAATTAGTAATACAAACCCTCTGCTGCTGACAGTAATAGCAGAATTGACTATGACAGACAATATATGTATAGTGATCACTCACAATCACTCACTATGGGCAACTAGAGATTTCCCCTAACCTAACTCCATGTCTTTGGACCGGAATACCCAGATCAAACCCGTGATACATGAGGAGAACACGCAGACTCTAATATTTGGACATCTAATTGAATTTGTATGGTTAATGTGATAGATGGCCAACCAGCTGACTTTGGGTCAGCTGTGGCCCCACCAGCCTTGCATAGTGTGCTGGGTGTGTTTATATGTCTATATAAAGCATTCTGAGGCAAGTGTGTTCTGAAGGACATTCCTTAAAGTGAACTAAACAAATGGCAAGGGGTGTTTTGTTAGTACTCAGAAAAATATTTCTTTTACATTTCAAGACAAACAAGAGGATCAAGTTAGAGAAAATCCAGATGGAACATTTTTCAGCTACAGATTTAAAAGTTTCAGATGAAGTTTCTAGTCTGTGCCAAATCTCACGCTAGCTGCTAGACCAGGCCTCTTCTTCTTTACTCAGTGAATTATGCTCTTCCATACTCCAGCCAGACCTATCCTCTCTCCTTACTCAGTAGCTTATACGCTTCCATACTCAAGCCAGATCTACATGCTCTCTCTCCTTACTCAGTGAATTGTACTTTTCCATGTTCAAACCTGGCTTGTCCTCTCCCTCCTTACTCAGTGAATTGCATCTTTCCATACTCAAGCCAGGCAGCAGCTTAACTGTTCAGCTTAAGCAGCTTAATTCTCTTCAGTTCCTTGTTAAGTGTTCTTTTCTTATATGTCCATAATTTCTCTGTACCATATACGTTTCACTCTTAATCGTTTTAATTATATGAGACCAAAATATAACCATATACAAGAGCCCGAATTGTGCCATTAATCTCTCAAGGCAATTTCTCCTACTCAGCAGAGTACAAGAAAGGATCTTTTAATTGACAGCCATAAAATACAGACCCAATGACTCCATTTAGTGCTTAGCCAGTAAAATAGCACACTATAAAGCTAATTACATCCCATAATTACTTTATTGCACTAAACCTCACAGGACATGCCAGCCAAACCACCCGGAGTCTCTCCAGTAGGCTTGCAGGTGGGGGTCATCGGCACTTCATTTGGAGGGTTCGTTCTTCTAAACTACAATATGTCTAAAAAACAGAGGAAAAAAAAGACTTTCAAGCCCACAAGGAGACCCGCCTCTACCCAGTGCAGAGAGCCCCCTATACTTCCCAATACTTGCTATCAGGTGGGCTTACCAATTGGCCTTCCTCATCATGCTGTTACAAGCTCTTAATGCTGCTTGTGATGCATGTCATGTGAGGCAGCCCAGTGGCATTGAAAACTACTACCTACTACTATGTAATTAGAGGACAGCAGGAACTCAGCTACAGATGGGAACTGTTAAGGAAGTAAGCAGGGTGCAGTAACTTAAGGTCATGTGACATGATGGCTCTGTCCGTAGTCATCACACACATGCACCTTTACTTATATAATAAGATGCATTTGACAATAGGTTGGCTTAAGTTGTGGAACTTGCTGAGTTAAAGGCCCCAAAGTTGCCAGCACATCTGTATGAAGATTTAACTGCTCGCCCATTTGCGGTCTTCTGTGCAGTTCAGCAGTTGAGATCTACTGACAAGCTTCATTCAGGTTATTGATCAAATGCTGGCTACAGGATGTGGGAGATCCTCTCAGCTTTTAATATCTCTGATTCCATTTTTATCTTTCATAACCACTCGTGAGTCCAAACCCCATCCCAGAACACACAGTTCTAGAGAAGAGACCCCCCAGTCAGAGGACGCACACACACAGGACATCAGATCTACCTGACTGCATACTTTTGGGCTGTGGAAGGAAACCCACACAAACACGGCATGAACACGCAAACTCCACACACACGGAAGCAGGAGTGGGAGCTGATTCCACCACTCTGGAAGCATGTGCTAACTATGTGATTCAATAAGCCGCCTTCCTACACAGCTCACAGTTCAATTTAATTCTCTCTCTGGTACTGTATTTAAATTAATAAATGAAATTCACTATTAAATGGCTAAACCAATGAATTAAAAACAGTTTCAAATTGTGAAACCACGAAGTACAGGGCTTCCGTGATTTAATTTGCTTGGTAATCACTTGCTGTGTTATTATTTTAGTGCTAGATGGCAATGTTTTTCCCGTCTTGCCACCTTTTGAGAACAGGTCACATGCTGGCTACTGATAACAGAAATCAAACAGAAACATTATTGCTGCTGGTGTGGATAAATGACGGTGACAAATTGCTTTACTGCATGAAATTCTCTGGGTAATTAGGTCAAAATAACTTAACGGAGACAAGAAAGTGTGAAAGGCATAATGCTGATTTCATGTAAGTTGCCTGGTTAGCAAAAAATTAGCATTCTCATTTCTGACTGGCTAACACAATAGCAGAGCATTGTTCTAATGTCCAGACCTGGCCATTAGCAACAGAAAGGCAGCAAATCGCAGATCTTTGTGGGTCCACCCCAGTCTCATCTCAGTCTGTCAAATTAAAACAATTTCTACAGTTCAAGAGGGTAAATTAAAAAACAGCAGGAAAATTGCACACAAAATGGCCTGTATGGACCAGCAGCCAGATGTTTTCTTGGGGTGCTCCATCTACACTGGTAAAGGGTGTACTCCTTAACGAGTAGGGAGTGTCTGCCAGGGTTTGGGGGACTCAGTAATACCAGCAGTGACTGCAACAGAGGATGAAACCACTAGTCGGACAGTTGACACGGCGCTCGGCTGTTCTCCATGTCTTACGCTGGAGCACACACACAAGCACACATGGTCCAAATGGTCACTCCACCTCTCTCCCATTGTGGCTACCCTTTTCCGTCCCTCTCTCTGACAGAGCACCAGATGTGAAGAGTGAGAGGAGGGGCTCTAACTCCCATTCTCCAGATCTCTGTATCCTCCCCTCCCTCCTCCAGTCCTTTTCAGCTCCTCACTCTCCAGGAGCAATAGAAATGTGATCTACGTGCTGACTGCATGAGCTCTCCCTCCCCACGGACTACCTGATCTTCATACCACAGTTTATCTTGCTCCATTTTCTCTTCTACGTTCACTGAAGTTTTGTTTTTTTTTTTTCCCCTCAATCCCCATAGGAAACAGAAATCTTTGGATGAAGGTCTGAAATAAAACTCACTGAACTGCCTCAAAACGGACAGCTCTGGGACAGGAGTAAGAACCGCTGCTGAATCCTGACCCGAGGAAAGAAGAAAAAATAGACACGGAATCGCAATAAATAGCAATAAGCAGCAATTAAAAGAAGAAGGAATAACATAACATTCCAACAGTGACAAGAGATTCAGGAGGACCAATTCAAGGACTACAGGAGGGAAAGAGATTATGTGGGACTCGGCTACACCGACTCTGGTACTGATTGTGATTCTAATGAGTGGCTCTGGAAATGCCCGGCAGATCGGGAAGAGGCAACTCAACCAAAAGGTGAGCGACGTGGCTGTCATGACTATACAACTAGAGGATTAGACCATAGTTACCACTGAAGAGAGAAATTCAGCTAAGCTGAAGAGTTAGGGAGTAGAGGCATTGATGCGGAGGACATGCATGAACATTTGACAGGGAAGTGGGTGATAGTGGGGGGCTTGGGTTGAGGGTATGTTAGGACCACTGCACACGCTCCATGGTGCATCAGTCCTGCTCAGCGCAGGTCCGGCTGGTCAAAGCTAACATCGAAGGTCAGAGTATGGAGTTTTCTTTACCCAGCCGCTGAACAGACATTCCTGATTAAGGGGCCTTCAGTGCCTCAGTAATTGGAACATGCTGGGCATCCCGTGCTGATGTTACACCCCCAGCTGTTCTCACACCCAGAATTCCCAGTGGAGTGGGGGCTCTGACATTCTTATGATCGGCTGGTCATGTGTCTTAGCATAAAAAATATGATGCAGAGTTTAACGACACTATAGTTCAGGAGCAGACAGCTACATTGTAGACACCCTGGCTCAGAGTGACACGGAAAGACTAGAACATCTGCGACTAGGTCAGAAAGAGGTCAAGCAACTTTCAGGAATCTGAGTGGTGTAATCACGTGCCAACAGCAGAAGGTTGGGGGTGAGGAAAAGCGTGACTGTTTGGCCTGGTTTTCTAGGGTACAAGATCTGATTTCAGTACCAGAGTTATTCTCACCTCACCAAACTGGTGTCTAAGCCACCTGCACACTGTCCAAAGCTGATGGATGTGATGTTTACTAGCAGAGCTGGGTTCCAATTATCCTGATCCTTATGAATTCTCCTCTGAAGATCATAACTGTATGTGCAACTAGCCAAGAACCCCACAGTCTGTTTTTTCAAGCTTTTTTTACTATTCAATTTCATCCAAAAAACAAATAAATAATAAAAAGAATCCACTAAAATGAGTAGGGAGAAAGATCAGGCAAAGTCTGGAATACCAGACAATCTTTATTTTTCTCCGGCCTCAACAGAGATGAGGTGGGAATTGGCCAGAGCCGTCTTCACCCTGATTATGGTTATTCCTTTGCCTGTGATTTTCATATCTACCTTGCACAAAGTTACCCTCCTCCTCACCTCACAGGCTAGTTCTGCTGTGAATGGTCCCCGTTTCAGACTTTTGGGTAATTTAGCAGGCATGAAGAAAGCGTCTTGTGGAATGTTAGTCAATATTGCCTCTACATTTTTACTTCAGTAAATGATGTCAATGAAAGAAACTAAACATCTGAATACAATATCTGGAAGAGGTATAATACATTTATTGCAGCATTATCAATAAAGCTTGCACCCACAACCGATATCAACCAGATGACGGCCATAGACACCCAGACATTGCCAAAACAATTCCAGAACAGAGAGGATTGTACAATTCAATTCAGTGATGCACCTAGTGTGTGAATTCTGGACCACATTTACAGATAACTTACATAAATGTTCAGTTTTAAAAATGTGGGCGAACACTTGGTAATACTGAGAAGTATTTAAAAAAAAAAAAAAGTTTTAACAGTTCCCATGAGCTGGAAAATTCAGTACATAACACTCTAGTAGGAAACGGTAGCTCAGACTGTGTACACAGCCAAAGCTGATGTGGCTGTAGGAAAAGTTTTAAAGGCATGGCATATATTTTTGATTTAGATGGATTACCAGAAACTGCAGTTCCATTTGGTTTCCCCTAGAACCATTCAGCACCGATCTCTGAGCCTCCATCACACACAGCCTGCCAACAGATCAAATGCAAAGGCGAGGGGGAAGGAATTGAGCCAAGAAAACCGATTCCTCAACAACAATGCCACAAATAGGCGTACCCATTCAGTCCTAAACCACACAGGGGTGTAGGTGGCGTCACCAGTAGACAGATAGACTGGGCGATTGATGCCAAAGCAGTTCACCCCATAGAAAGACGGTGCCATTTATAAAGGTAGTTTCAGTGACACTCGTCCCCTGCCATTTCTGTGCAACAGATGATACGCATAAATAAACAGATCTAATGGTACAGTAAACTAGCTAAACAACTTAAAGAGAGCAATTAGGAATCGGATGCTTAACTTCCTTAACTAGACTCGCAGGAATTAAGTGGAAGAAGAAGGAAAATGTCATTACATTCCTAATACATCGCCAAGAGATGATGGCCTCAAAAAATGAGGGGCATGACATATGTCCAAACAAAAGACCACCTAGCTTCATGACCTCAACATGTGTGCTTTTAAATCAGAATCCGATCCTCCTGGCTGTAGAAAACTTCAGCCTGAGAAACACACAACTCAGTAAGTGATGTCCAGCAGGAAATGTAGCCTTAATATTCATAAAGCAACCATTATAATGATTAATAAGTGGGGTTTGAAAAGTTTAACAGTAATAATAAAAACCACACTTGGTAAATGAATAACATTGAAATTTAATAGGCAGGAAAACAGCCATTTAAGTGAGCAAGTGCCCCCCCACACACACACACACACACACACACACACACACACACACACAGGCATACATGGATAGAGTGCTGATTAGGAAGCCACAGGATCTGAGACTGCTAAATGAACAGAGCAGTGCGCTGCTTGTAATCACTCCAACAGCTTATTATGAAATTAATAGGCTGAAAAGACACAAACAGCCTAAGCTGATAGGCTAAAAGGAACTCCTGACATGTTTGTGTATATGGAGAGCCATGCGAGGAGGTGAATTCAGCCACACGAAGCATGGACTGCCTGTGTAATGTGCAAGACTAAGTTCACCGTGGAGAAAGATGGAGGAGTGCCACAGGCAACACTGCCTGAGCTACGTACAGTCGAAATAAGTGAATTGAGCGCGTGGACACTTGGACAGGTGTC
The DNA here is from genome assembly GCA_009936485.2 of Gymnarchus niloticus. NCBI lineage: Eukaryota > Metazoa > Chordata > Actinopteri > Osteoglossiformes > Gymnarchidae > Gymnarchus > Gymnarchus niloticus. Next base: position 10,626 of record JAACJT020000730.1, on the reverse strand, counting down.
CTACCCACACTGCCACTGGCCAGGAGTGCTGCGTTTTCCACCCAGGCCCTCCATTCAACCTCACAGAGACTGAATCTCCACCAGGAGGCTGCAGAGGAATCATCTAGATATAAGCTGCAACGTTTAGTTGATTAAGTTGAGCTTCCCATAATTCCAGAGCAACGTTTATGAAGCTGTCGCAAAGTTCTGACCCGAACATATAACACATTCCAGATACTGTTTCTACACAAAGATGGGCTTGATATTATATAATCAAATCAATAAGTACATACAATTTCACTAAAAGAGCTCTGGGGGCAAGTCACTAAAAGGCAACATTGTCAAGATGTTACAATAATGATGGGAAAGAGGGTAATTACAACAATCCATACATACCAAACACATATAAAACATCTACAATACGACTTATCGAATGGTCTACCTCCATTTCAGTGAACCTCAGTTTCTGTGAGATGTACCTAACAAAACTAGATTACACCCTTGACCTCTGACCTTTCACCAGAGAAAAGGCTGGTATGGGAAGAATACCCTTTACATAATCACCAGGGAAGTATCAAGTTTCTGGAAACGCTGTGTTGTAAAATTATGAATGCCATGCAAATCTGATAAGGTTAAATGTAACATCTTGGCAAAGGTTATTACAGAAAGAACAGTGTTTAACAAGTGTAAAGGAAATGGATTTGGAGTGTTAAATTACTAAAGAACAAGACTTGGAAATAAGCCTTTCTAGGAAATGCACTGGCTCTTCACACAGCCAGAAAATTCCATTAACAATGCTGCAGGATATAATAAACACAGCATACTTCCCTCTGCTGGTCATAAAAGAATTAAGCGCATCATAATCATTATTCTGAATTTCGTGGTGGAAATTAAAATCTCAGTGAAAAATGCCTTTTTATTACATGCAATAAGAAACGGATAAACAGCTGGGGCAGGAGAGAAACAGTAACAGCAAAACAACCCCCATTTCAAAATATAATGAATGCGGAACCGCAGTATTTAATATTTACAAGTTCTGATTATAAATGCATTTCTTATTTTATTACTTTTACGCTTATTAAAACAACCTCAGACACTGGGCCTCAGACTCAATGTCTGTCTGAGCTATTCCCAGTACAGGGGGAAATTAACTTTCTCGAAAATAGTATAATCTGTAAATTGATGCAAGATCAATTATGTCTTGTGATTCTCTGTGATTTCAAGACTATAAATCAATGCTCTCTGCCCAGTTTCAACACTAATACAGTCCGCATGTGATCCTCTAAATAATCTGATGCTCTGCGCTCATCTGCCTGTACTCTGCTGTCGCACAGGACTACGAGTACCCGAACTACTCGCAGCTGACCCAGCACCAAAAGAGCGACCACTGCCCGCCTCCACCGCAGATGTTACCAGAGCGCGCATGCGAGGTGCCCAGCTGCAGCTCAGACTCCGAGTGCACGCAGCACAAGCGCTGCTGCTACAATGGCTGCATCTACACCTGCCTGGAGTCTGTGCAGCCGCCACCGGGTGAGGGTCAGCCCGCCTCGCAGAGCGAGCATGACGGGGTCCTATGACACCCCCGCCTCGGAATAAACACTGTACTGCCAGGGTCGGAATGAGTAAACCAGACTCAGCTCCCGTAAACTGAAACTAGTTATCTGAAGCTAGTTATCTACACCACCCATGATGCCCCCCTCACTTAAAATACAGCTGTTATTCATGTCACATAGAAGATTTTACTTTTCTCAATGCATAACAAACAGCTTTGCTGTTTTTTTTTTTTGGCTGAATGACTATATAGTTATTTTGGCATGGTGGCTCAGTGGGTAGACCTCCAGGGCTGGGGGTCCAATCCCACCTCTGCTCTGTGTGTGTAGAGTTTGCATGTTCTTCTGATATACTGCAAATTTCCTACAGGTACTCCGGTTTCCTTGCACCATTCAAAGACACAATGTTAGGGTAACTGGGGTCATTAAATTGCCCATTCAGGGTGTACCTCAGCCTTGTGCCCTGTGATGGATTGGCATCCCATCCAGGTTTAGCTCCAGCCTTATGCCCTTTGCTGCCGAGAATAAGCTCCAGTCTTTTTTGCAAGCATGACCAGGATAAATGATTGGATGATGGACAGATGGAACTATGAAGTTAGTTTACATGCCTGTTTAAGATGAGCGATTTAAGATGCACATCCTCTGTTGTGTATGTATTGGTAGCCACCGGTCACTGTACATGCCACAATAGTCATACTGTGACTGAACACTACAGGAGAAAAACAGGAGCACCGTGCACTGAAACGTACAGCCCCCTACAGGCCATGTGGGAGTACAGGAGTGTAGGTGGGCTGGCTGTAATTTCCTTCTGGACCACTGAAGTGTCCAACCATCCATCATAGAATGTTGAACTCTGGGGCTTCCCGTCTTACATAAAGGATATAGCTCTGCATAAATTAAACAAATTTAGAATAAAACGTTCCCATTGCTACCTTAATACTTATCCTAACTTTGCCATCACAGGTCACGTGCTTCATGTTTGCAGCATCCGGGGCCTCCTCAGCTCTCTTTCTTTGTAACTGATGTTTCCGTGTGTTCTGTTTAGTGTTGGATTGGCTGGTTCAGCCCAAGCCTCGATGGCTGGGAGGAAATGGTTGGCTGCTGGACGGACCAGAGGAAATGCTACAGGGTGAGGATATGACATCAGGAGAACAGTGCAACCCCTTTAAAAAAAAACAGACACAGAAATCCTGGCATAAAGAGAAAGCTTCTCAGATTTCAGATTTTGGCTGACTGGGTTATTGGCCTCATGGTCATTGTGGTCTGAAGAGGAGAACCAAGGACAGTTCCAGTTGAACCTCCTGTAAAGCCGCACTCATTTGAGCTAATAATGGATTTCTGTGTGTTGGCATCATGCCTAGCGGAGGCATGCAGTACCACGGACGATGGTGACGAGCCTTTGCACTGCCCCACCGGATACGAGTGCCACATCATCCACCCGGGCACCCCGTCAGCCGGCATCCCCAACCGTGGACAGTGCATCAAGCAGCGCAGCAACTCTGGTTGGCCAGCCTTTCAAGTTAATCTTACTGGGCATTTTACCAGTCAATCAAAATACAGCTACACTCGGTCAACCAACCGCGTGTCTTTTTCCTTTGCAGAGGGACGTAAGCTCACTGAAGATGTAAAGGACTACACAGGTAAGGCAGCACAGATGACGTAATATAAAATCACAGTCTGCTCCATTTCTAACTTTGATATCACACCTTACTGCTTTGATGGCACCTTCAATCCACATTATGATTTCTATAGGTAGCAGACCCGAAAACGCAGTAAGCTACGAGAAACATCACCACAAGCATCTGGGCTAGATGAAGCAAGGAGGTGAGCAGCCGCCAGTGACAGAAACCAAGCACCCATTTTCATATCAGAACAAACACAACACAGGAAAACAAGAACATACTGCTGACAAATACGGCCAAATCAAAAATGCTCTGCACTGTGCTGTACTGACAAGCGACTGAAGACTATTACCTGACAGGCTGTCAAATACTTAAATTTCCCATCTTTCTCTCCTTTTAGATAACACTTGGACCACACTGTAGAAACTGATCCCAGATACAAGAAATTAGAAACCAATAAGCTAGTTGGGTAAAACACTAAAGACTGAACGCCATACACAAGATGTCAGTGCTTACAGATAAATGCCCATAGCCAAAGGAACCGATCAGTGCCATAGGTAAATACAGAGGGCTATAATTTAGTGCCATTAATACTACAGAACATGTTCTGTGGTCTCCCAGGATTCTCATCCTTAAAGTATTAGGAACCTGATTCATTCCAAACCCACCAACTGAGGGAGAACCAATTAGCCAAAAGCCCCAGGAGTTTTGGACGGCAAGGTGAAATCTGGGCACCTGAGGGGGGCCAGATGGGGACTGGGTCGAGGCCAGAAAGGGGCGAAGCTACACAATGGAAAGAATGAACATGTGCTACCTGCTTTCCTCCCCCAGATAACCACATCTAAATTGGAATCGATAGCTCCAGACACAAATTCAATGCCAAGTCAAAGCAAGAACACTGACAGTGAAGGGCCACCGTGGGAATGCTAAAGCTAACTGTAACTAATGAGACGTCCGTTTGGACTTTTCTGTGTGTTGTTCTTCTATGGTGCTAAGGGGTACTGTTGTCAGGAAAGCTCAGGCACTGTAACCATGATGCCGTCAGGTATACATCAGCCTGGCATGGGAACCTAAGAACCCAAGATGAGATACGGAGTTTTATTGTGGATAAAACAGCTTATAGCTAAATGCTACAGGCTATTCTTTATTGGCATTATCAACAGGGTAAGTCAGATTACCAGAACTCAAATTTAAAAGTGTCTTCTACACAACAGTGCTTTAATACTACCAAGTGTTTTCCAAGTAAAATACACATAGGTTAAACCTGAGTCTTGTGTTCATTCAAGCACCGTTCCTCATTCCTTCAAAAATTAAAGTAGGCTTGAGCAAGAACGCCAGAAAGAATACATATAAAGACAGTAAGCCACCTTACCAGGCTTGCCCAGCTAAACGAAATGGTTCACCTGTCCCACCACAAGGATGGGCAAATGCCAGCCGTTCATATTTTCTGGTCAATATGTTATAAATCAAGCAAGGCAAAAAAATAATAATAATAATAATGAATGCGGTCTTTTTGAAGTCTTGTACCCAAACCCATTCTTCTTGGTCCTGGAGAATCCTACATTCCACCTTAGGACGAGAGCCAGGTCCAGCCTCTGCTCTGTGTCTGGTGCTAAGACCCTTATCTTCAGGAAGCAGGGCTCATGCTCAGAAACCATTTAACACAGCTGGCATGAAGCAGACAGATGCATTCATTCCTGTGTGTCAGTTAACCAGGGCCAAAGGACACACATCCATTTTCCAAACTGCTCAGCTTATGCAGGGTCACACAGGACCTACAGCCTATCCCAGGCAGCTTAGGGCACATAGCTAGGGTACACCCTGGACAAGGTGCCCACCTATCACAGGGCATAGTCACCAAGGGCAATTTAGAGATGCCAATCAGTCCACATCACGTCTTTGGATTGCAGGAGGAAATGGGCAAAGTACAGGAGAACTCCACATATAAAGAGCCAGAGGAGGGATTTGAACCCCCAACTCTGGAGGTGTGTGGCAGCAGTGCTGACTCCTGCAGCATCCCCAGGCTGACTACGTTTAAACAAACTGAAAGCATATTATTTGTATAACAGGCAAACTCAGAGGGAAAAACAATTACTGCATCTGTGCTTGAGAAAAATGCATACTAAAACTAATTTGCATACCAGGACTGTTTGCCAACAAATACAGGTGAAGTGTAAACACACTAAATTTTAATAAGCCTCTTAACTGTAAAAATAAAGGAGCCATTCACAGAATCATAATTGAAGCAGTAAAACAAGTACACAAGTGTCAGGAACTGCAAATGAACCAGTGTTGAAGGCACTTTTATTTAAATAACTACTGACTGAATGGTAAATAAGGATAATTATGCACAACATTCCAGCAAAGGCTGATTTCCCTCTGGTTTCTGTCATGAGATTCACAGCTTATGAGGTTATATTCATCTGCTCAAGCGTAACATGAATGCCGTTTCTACTGCCCCCTGGTGTTGAAGTAATGCAGATGACAGTCATGGGTCTTGCATGCTTAGCTGCCCATCCTGCTCAGCAAAGTCCGAAGGCTCCAACATGAAAACTGGTGGTGAAAACCGACCCCCCATAGGCAGAGGACAAGAATCATTCAGAGAGCAACAGATCCAATAAACTGCCTCCCACCCCTTAAAATGAGTAGAGAGTTTTTCCATCCCCACCCACCATGGCGGAGGTCTCGTCACCCTCGTATGGTCGACCTCTGATCACAGTGAGTGTGTACGGTCAGCCTGACGAGCAGAGTCCATCCAGCTGTCACAGCAGTGCCCATCTGTACAGGACTCAGTGTCCCCAGCACCCCCCCCCCCAATTACCTACAGCATCCACACAGGTGACCCAGCATAACCTCAAGAAAAACAGGGAATGAGGCTTTCTTACCTAAATACTGCATTTATTATAGGATTTAACATTTAAGGAGGATGAGGAAGAAACAGACTCCAGTCACACAAAAGGGAAAGAAAATCCTTATGTGGCAAACTTCTTCTGTCTTACTGGAGCAGGCAACTGGGTGATAATGTCCAACAGAGGGCGCTCCACCACCACGATGGACTCATCCTCCAGTACATTTACATAGAGCAGGGGCTGGGGGGGGAGGCACAGTTATGAGCACACAATTATGGCTCAGCAACATGATAAACATATAGCAAAACCAGCAGATATCACACTCAGAGGAAGTTTACTTGTTGAGCTCATTTTAATCCATCTTCATACCTGGTACTTCCTGCAGAACTTGAAGGCGTGTGCATTTCTCGCTCGATCCTGCTCCGGCATACTTCTTAGGGTCAGCTGATTATACAGCTGGGCCTTCTGGTCTGGTAGAGGCTGCCGGTAAGAGCAGGGAGGATATCAGAATAGCCATCTCAAGAACACAGGTTGGCTGGGGTTTGGCATACAGTATGAAGACAGTCATCGGTACATCATTCTCTCCGGCGTGCTGTAAACATAACCGCGCTCTCCCCAATTTGTCTGACAGAACCTCCTGAATGAACGTTGCACCCACAAAATCAGACAAAGACTGATCGCGGCAAGGTTCTTACCAGTCGCTGGTCAACGATACAGAACATGTATGTGTCATGCAGGAGAAACTGAGAGGCGTTGCCGGGGTTGAATGTCACACTGGTGACTGGTGTGTCCCTCTCCAGCCAGAGCCTGTGAAGACCCTCCTTCTGCAGGCGGCGACTCCATTCTGTGTACTGCTTCTCCACGATGCTGTACTCAAATATCTATGGCAGGCAGGTTTCACAGTCACTGTCATGGCTCTGGACCACCATAATCAGTGAAATGTCATGAGAACCTAGAGAAGGCGGGATGGGGGCAGACACACTTGCCTGCTGGTCGGCATGCACCATGAGCAGGTTGTTGGTGGTGGGGTGGATCGCCATCGCACTTGGAAAGGAGCCATAGAAGGGCACCACGCAGTGCATCTGAAAGGGAAGTTCGAGGTTCGGGGGGGGGGGGAGGGGGGCACAAGTCAGCAGCAGAAAGGAGGCAAAACTGAAACAGTGGGTCTGAGAGCTAAGTAAGAGCGGACCAATGAGTTAATATAACCAACAGAGCTAAGCGACGACGACGACCTTGGTCTGATTACCTTCAGGCTGCTCAAGTTGTAGATGTGGATTTCACAGCCTCTGTTAGCTGTGGCCAGCCATTTCCCATCTGTGCTGGTGGCCAACAGATGAATAGGTTCAGTGGAACCTGAGGAAATGGGTCACAAAGGAGGAGGCACAAAAGCACATGACAAACTAGACCACCCACAGCATGAACAGCCACAGGTATTTATTCTACACAAGCAGAGACTGATTTCTGTCCCAGACTGAGCTAATTTAGCAGATTCCTTAAGGTCATCTTTTTGCAGACACAAGTAAAAGCAGCATCTGACCAAGGACCCTGAAGAGAAATCTGGTTCAGAGACACGCCTGGGAGCCTACAGCCACCCTCTATGACACCATGAAGGAACCCAAACACCACCTAATTCACAAGCCATAACCATCTATAAACCAAGGCAATCTGACAATAGACAAAGTACCAAGTCAACTCATTGGCCAAATGATTACATATTACATTCCTCCAATTCCATCTACAATTATACCCCAAGAACAAGAATTTATTCAAACAGCATCCAAAATAAAGATGAATGCATTCCAAGTAAAATAGCATCAGATATAAAGAGTTCTATAAAACACTGAGAATTTCCCGTGCACAGTATATGGAACACTTAAGAAATACCTGAGGCACCCAGATTGTGCACCATGTTAAAAAACGAACTCACCTGACTTGCACTTGAATGTATGCAAATACTTGCACTCTGATTGGCTGACAGCAATCACGTGAACAGTGGACCGGGATGAGGCAACAAATAGCCGAGAGGAATCTGCAGAGAAACAGAGCTGGTGGGCAGACCGTAGGACCTTGGGGAGCCTGGGGACCTGGCAGGAGTAAAAACATGTTAACCAACGGCTGAGTGGGTGACCGAGGAATATAATGAAAGACAGGTCTCCATACTGGGGGGGTGGGGAAACTGTCACACTGGAAACCAGTACACACCATTAAGGACAAATAGAAGTCAGCCTTTCAGCTGTGGAGCTCTTGATGGCTTGCAGAGAGTTTTGCACATTTTGGTAATGACAAACGGTTCAGTGTATTTTTAGAGATGGTTTTTTCTTGTGGGTAATTAAAACTGAAGACTGCAGGAACCCTGAAGCATGCTGAGGACGGCCAATTCTCTCAAACACATGGAAATGGAGCAGCAAAATGAGGGCGACCTCTAAATATTCAAATGTTTTCATGAAAGGAACTCAACCCAAGACAGGAAACGCTCCAGATGCCCCCAGAGCCCCAGTTTTGACCTGGCGGAACACCTCTGAGATGCAGAATAAGAGGTGAAGACCCAGTTCAATACTACAGCTTACTGATACTTTAGAGGCAGCAATTTGACAGAAAGTCACTGACAGCAGTAAGCCACAGCACCGAAGCAAATGGTTCAGGTCAGTGGTGTTCGAGCGTTATCAATCTGCATTCAAATAATAATAATAATTACTGTGCTAAAGGAAGCATCTGTGTGTGTTAAATGAGGCTACGGGATGCACGTGTGATGGGGGTCTCCTGGACGCATGGCCATACTGGAGCCCACCTTGGCTATGCTGATGTTGTCCTTGTCGTACAGCAGCCGGTAGAGTCGGAGGCTCAGCACGGTGGAGTAGACCATCCACTCACCAGAGGGCGAGATGGCACTGCAGCAGATGTGGTCTTCACCCTACAGCAGAGGCCAACCAAACAATGACTCGCTTTCTGATCCTTCATATGAAACAATAAACCCACACAAACACAGCTTACATTTGTGCAACCCTTTAAGACGACCTGAAGTCCCTTTTCAGACCAAGAGGATTCCTTGACTTTGCTTACATAACCCTTTGTAAAAAAAATATAAAAAAATAAAGGGCTGCATCTCAGGACATATGAAACCAGGAAGGCCTTCACAGACCAATGAGCTTCTGGCCATTTTCATAATGGGGGGGGGGGGGATGCTGTTCCTGCTAGCAGGCCACCAAAATACCAGCAAGTCAGAAATTATGGCGGTCTGCTTATATGTTTCCCCAAGTGTCAGTATGTACAGTCCTCTGTCCCCAGCACACATCCACTCTCCCTGGGGAGGGTCAAAACTGTGTGCCCCCCACCACCTCGGAAGGGGCTGTTCCACACCATTACAGATTAATTCCAGAGCTAGATCTACCAGTAGTCTTCGTAGTTCCACCCATTTACAAGGTGAGAAAACGCATACCTTCCTCTTCAACTGCAGAAGCTTCTCTGGTTGTCTCTTAACAATTAAACTCTCCCCAGGCTTCCCTACAGAGAGGCGACACCATGATATGTTAATGCAGGTTCTCATTAACAGAATCTTTAGCAAAGTTTAGAAAAAAAACAAATAAACCCTTCCCAAAGGAGATTCTGGAAGACCCATACCATAAACCGCCAGACCAGTATAAATCATAAGGCAAAACTATATACAAAGGCAGTCAGCTGCTGAATACACAGGCCAAACTGTCACAAATACACACCAGTTCTAAAGAGCCACACACCTGATTTATAGTTGAGATGTGCCTCAAGAGCACAGTCTCTGGCTCTGACCAAGGCTGCACTACACCGCTCCTATAGTACAAGCAGCCTGAGACATTAGAGGAAAACGTGCTGCAATCACATTGGTCTTTACGTTGACCCCGCTGGTCCAGGCACCCATTACCCAGCAGTACGAACCCTGGCCTTCGCTCTCCCCCAGGCTCCAAAGCTCCAGCTGGACAGGAAACTGGAAGAGCAGAAGGCCCGCCTTCTGGGCACAAGACACCAGGGTCCTCTGTGGTTGAGAAATAGACACAGATCGAGTTTGAATATTCACATGTCTGTCCGTCCGTCCGTCCACCCACCCACCCACCGACCACAGGGATCAAAGGGTTGGTGCACACCCTGGATGAGATGCCAGCCCGTTGCAGGGCACAAGAACACTCAGACCCACAACCAAACACTCTGGCCAATTTAAGTGATGCCAGTCAGCAAAATCACATGTCTCTGGTCTGAGGAAGGAAAGCGGAGTACTCAGGAAAAAACTGCAAAACACGGGAGAACATGTAAACTCCAAACACACAGAGTGGAGGCGAGATTTGAACCCACATCCCTGGACGTGTAAGGTAACAGTGATACCCACTATACAGTACTGTGCAAAAGCCTTAGGCAGTTCAAGAAAACGTTTAAGGCCGATTATCTGGGCAGTAATTGTATTTTTGCTCAGACGAAGAAAACTAACACGATTTAATAGAATATATACGAATAAAGAGCAATAGAATAACTAGTAAAAATAATTTGTTCTGTTCTGTAAAATATTACCGATACCTGGTTGGACGGCTCGAACAACATAACTTTGGTTCCCAAACCTCTCCTTGAAAGAACCTCAGCCATTCCATGTATTTCTTACTTTTC
>JAACJT020000729.1:4709-18053 GCA_009936485.2 Gymnarchus niloticus | reverse complement strand
CTCTTGTCTCAGCTTATTCTGTGCACTGAATAACCTAGGTAATAAAGGTATTTGCTGTCTCTAGACTCCGAGTTGACCGTTTTTCCACCACAGACCACCAGTTGCAAATCCAGACTTGCTCAGCCATGTCAGAGAAGCTGGTGCAGGTGGGTGTCTGCTGTGGAAGCTGGGCTAACCTGGTAGACTTTCACAATAGCAGGGTCTGCTTGTATTGAGGGTCACAACACAGCAAGCAGGAAGGATGAGGGCCGCTGTGAGAGGGTAAAAAATCATTTTAAAATGTGGGTTTGTGGAAATGAGTTAGAGAGCTGACCCAGTTCTCTAACTGAGCTCTGGAAAATGACTGCTTCAGTGGGCTAATGGCATTAGCAGCTTCAGGATTGCCACGTTTACAGTTTTTACACCAAGCTGGGTCAGTTCAGGAACAGGACTGCATCTAAAAAAGAACAAAACTTCAATTGTTTTTCCATTTCAAATTAATTATTTGTTTTGTACCACCCTCACCAATTTTTCTTAAATAGCTCCTTAAAATACTGTCCGTTTCACATTTTAAAAGAGTAAATGCATTTAAATGCTTCTATTTTGACTTTGGAAATTTACAGCGGCACACAAATGAGGTGTAACAAACTTTAATGAAGTGAACATTTATCAGGACAGCAGTTCAGTGATGTTATATGAATAAAGTAACAGGGATTAAGGGGAATTTCCCCACCTTCCTTTGCCTTGTCAAATTCCTTGTGGCCATATTGCGTGGCTTTTGGGAAGTATTTAAGGGCTGGAAATGTTGCCAAAACCTGGTAATCCTGCCCCATGTTACGTTGGGAGTAAGGAAGGACTAAGTAAGGAAGCAGGTGTAGTGCAAATGGAAAGGATTTATTACCACGAACCAAAACAAAACACGAACCAAACAAGATCATGGGGGATCAAAAATGGGAAGAAGGAGCAAGGCACACCAACCACATGAGGAAGCGACGTCGATGACCGGACTGAGGGACACCAGACTGGAAAGCACTCTTATACAAGACTAACAAGGGGACAATGTGTAACAAGCGTGTCTCATTAAGGCCACACTGGGGAAAAACAGAAGAGGCAGGTAGGCAGGGCATGACAGCACCCCCCCCCAAAGCATCCTCTCTGGGCACAAAGGGCAAACAGAGGGGAACAAAGGGACCGAACAACTTGGGCAGAAAAAGATGAGACCCCAGACCAGACAGGGAATGAGAGGACACACAACGGGCAAGATGGCACACGCCACCGAATACGAGACCAGACGCAGGACACCACTACGGGCACTGAACAGGCCAGAGCAGGATCAGGGACAGCCAGGGAGACAACGCTCATGATACCCACCAGGACAGAACAGACAGATGGTGGACCCACAAGGACAGAGACAGGCATACTGGAAAGGGCCACAGGGGGCACACACTGGGTGGTGCCAAGAGAGCAGTAGGGCTGGAACCGGAACTGGAGCAGGAGGGTGCCATGGGCACTGCAGGGCAGGGACCTGAGGATGGCAAGGGACCTGAGACCAAGCAGCTGCCCGGAACAGCATGCCCTTGCCTTCCCCTCCTGGAAATGGAGACCCAGCCAGCCCCCCAGTCAACACCACTGACAGCTCTGAGGCTATAAGCCTGGTCAGCGCTGAGATAGGGCTGAGGGAGGGACCCATGGAGTAGGACTCAGAGCAAGGTCCAGAGGATCCCCTTCCAAGTCCCTTGGCTGGGCGTCATAAGGGCCGACTTCTTCGGGGCCCGCTGTGGCCGGGGAGTCGAGCGTCGGCTGGGATGCGCCTGTGGAGGCAGGAGGGCGTCTGGGCAACAACCACCAAAGATGACGAGGTAGGCGACGACGGGACCCCAGGAAGCGGCGAGGCGGGCGCTGACGAGGCCGAGGTGGAGCTGGGACACCCGGCGGATGGGCGGAGTGGCACACACTGGATCAGGAGCCTGGGACATGGGTTAAGCGGCCCTCTCTGGGCTAGACTTGGGTGTGGATTCAAGTCTTTTCCATCGCTTGTGCTTTCTGCTATTGGAGCCAGCAGGCGGATCGGCGGCCAGCAGTAGGGAGCCAGCAGGCGGATAGGCAGCTTCATGCTCAACAATCCCCCTCACGTCCATCCGCAGGCGCAGAATCTCCAGCGCCTCCTGGGGATCCATGCCGGGGGTGAGTCGGGTGAGCTTCCTATGGGCTGAATAGAAGAGAGCCCTGGCCTCAGGGATCCTCCAGACTATGGGATTCGTCCTCAGCTTGAGGGTGAGGTCCAGGAGGGCATGAAAGTCCAAGAAGACCAGGCAATCCCTGTGGTGCTGGCCATCCCTTTGTTCCCTGAGGCCCGGGTATTCGAGGAATCCGTTCGGCTGGATGCATAGAGTCACACAAGCTAGGAGAAAAGCCCAGGCTATCAGGGTTGCTGTGGAGTCCAGTCATTCTGTCACTTCAGGAGCAAGGAAGGACCAGGAAGCAGGCATAGTGCGAATGGAAAGGGTTTATTACCCAAACCAGAACCAAACAAGATCACAGGGATCAAAACAAGGCACACGAGGCAGCAACATCAATGACCAAACTGAGGGACACCAGACTGGGAAGCAATCTTATACAAGAGTAACGAGGGGACAACGCGTAACGTGTCTCATTAGAGCCATGCTGGGGAAAAACAGAAGGGGCAGGTAGGCAGGGAAAAAACAGAAGGGGCAGGTAGGCAGGGAAAAAACAGAAGGGGCAGGTAGGCAGGCATGATACCTCAAAGAAACATTTAATGATTCTTTAAAATATATATGGTGTAAATTCCAGAGGATCAACACTGACTGGTCAGGTACCACTCTAAGTTTAAGTATTTAAATTGTGTTTTTATGACAATTTTGCATAAATTTTAACAATGCTCATACCTGCAGAATTTAATGATATTTTTATTACTTTGTTATACTGCATAGTATACTCTTTAATTGTAATGTTGAAGTACTGCCAGGTTCTCACTTCTGCAAAAAAATATTTATAACGAGCAAAAAAGTACATATATAACTTTAAACGCAGCCCCTTCTGAGCCATCGACGTCCTGAGACCACAAAGACGATATGCACCGCATGTGAACTATCGTCACTTATTTTATTCTCTGGTGTGTTTTGTGTCATCTCCACAGGACAGAATAAACTGCCACAACACTGTACATAAGAAGAAATAAACTTGGGAAGATCCCAAAAAACACATCTTAGTTTTCCACCTTCGTAACATTTTACTGTGTGTATGTATGTGTCCGTGTCCACACAGATTTATTACAATGCTGTGGGACACAAAGTCCCCTGGAAGAATGGAAACCTGTTACGTTTGTCATGTCCCGTCGGAGAAAACTCAGTTTTATAAAAATCTCTAAATGCAATTAAAAAAACAAATAGCCAACAGTCTTGTTTTTGTTGGGTTACTTATGATTAGAGTTTGGGCTGTTTAAGGGCTAGGGTTGTCGTAGTTAGGAATAGGGTTAGGCCCATAGTTGTTCCAAATGAATGGAAGGTCCCCACAAGGATGGAAATACAAATGTCTGTGCGCGCGTGTGTGTGAATTCATTGGGGTTGTGAAAATCTATGGTGAATATGTTCTGCGCCACGTTTTTCAAAGTAATGACGCAAATCGTGAGCAGAGATTGCATGCGCATGATATATTTTTAATATATCATCCTGACAGGAAGACAAGAAAGCTCCCAAGAAAAAATCGTTTCAGAGTTGAAAACATTCGTTGTGCATGATTGCACAAAGAGCTGCTGCCTGAAGATGATGGTTCTTGACCGAATAAGATGCAAATTAAATTAAATAGAACCACGGTAAGTCCAGAAGGACCCCCCCCACAAGAAAAAATATTTGCATTGTCTGTATGTTCTACATTTCACTAATTATTGCAAGTTGTTCATTTCTAGTCTCTGACAGTTTTTTACTTTAGCAACACTCGTAAAGCTGCTATTGCAAAAATGAATAGTTCTGGTTCTACGACCCCAAATCAGAAAAAGTTGGGCTGGTATGGAAAATGCAAATTAAAAAAATGCAGTGTTGCAGGCCTGAAACCCAGGAATGGATATATATTAACAAATGAAATGAAGTTGACCAGACAAAACATTAAATATCCTGGGTTCATACTGTCTGCAGTTAAAAAGTCAATTTAAGAATCACTGCTTTTTAAATTTGCATTTTCCATACCATCCCAACTTTGATTGTAGATTATCTAATCTTCTTTTTCGATCAATAAAGTATATCCAACTATCTATAGAGTCCTCCTAGTCACATAGACTGGTGATAAATGCCTAGTCCAGTTAGAATTTGATAAATATGCAATCTTTGTAGAAGATAAATATTACAACCCAGTCTAATGTTACAGAGATCACTTACAGTGAAGACAGGCAGTGTGTGCCATTCTGCCAAAGGTCAGATGACACTTGTACTGATGAGTGGAGAACCTTGACTTTTTTCTAATTTCTGGAACAAAGCCAAGCATTATGTGCTAAAGGCAACTGTCACACGTGTGACCAGGGAAGCACTCTGAGGCAGGCTGAGAGGTGACAGTTTATTCTTTGACAGGGAAACACCCAGAACACTAGGGCTACAAGGGATAGTAGGCAACACTGGGCAACAATGACTGGCTTAGGGAACACAGGACTGGGAAGCCCTTATAAAACAAGACTAACAAGGAGACAAGTAACAGGCATGTCTCATTAGGCCACACTAGGGAAAGACAGAAGGAACAGGGAAGCAGGGCATGACAGTACCCCCCCCAAAGCATGACCTCTGGGCATGAAGGACAAACTGAGGGGAGCAAAGGGACCAAAGAGGGCCGGGAACAGAAGGGACACCAGACCAGACAGGGAACAACACAGACTAGACAGAACAAAGCATAGAACAGGACAAGACCAGACAGGGGGCACCTCTAGGGGCACAGAACTAGACCAAGGCAAAACCAGGAACAGCCAGGGAGACACACGACACCCACCAAGACACGGTAGACAGGTGGAAGAACCACAGAGAAATACACTGGGGGGGACCACAGGGGGTACAGACCAGGGGGAAGAAAAAAAAACAGAACAAGGCAAGGGAGCCAAAACCACGGCACAATAGCGGTGGCCAGACCAAGTGGTCTCCTGGAGTCTGATCCAGGGGCATGGGTCCACACAGATAGCGAAGGGGCAAGGCAGGAGCAGCAACTGGACTAAGGAACACAGGACTGGGAAGCACTTATAAAGCAAGACTAAGAAGGAGATGAGTAACAGGCATGTCTCGTTAGGCCACGCTAGGGAAAGACAGAAGGAGGAGGGAATCAGGGCATGACAGCAACAGTACAATGCTGCTAAGAGCCCACCCAGTCTCCCCCATTCTGCCATTCTGATTTTTTCTAAAGATATTCTGCTAGCTAGAGGTTAAGGTTCTGCTGTTGATGCTGCAAGAATCCAGAGCCTTTCTCTGTAAAACAAAATATTTGCATGCTTTGCATTCGGACACATTTTCCTGCAATGCAAATAATAATAAAAAATAATATACATACAGCAGCTCTAAGCACATATGACTAATAAACACCCTACACTGGAGAAGAAAAACAGGGACAACTGATATAGCAACAGGAACCATTGCAAAACAAAGGATGCTGAGGAGATTCAGTTCAGCTTTAACATACAGACCGTGGGAGGAAACTTAGGTAGAGAGAGAGCATGCAAATAACACACTTTCAGAGAGGGATTCAAACTACCAACTGTTGAGGTGCTCAGCAACAACGCAATCAACTGAGCCACAGTGCCATGCTTTTCATAATTGTTCCATTTTTAAAACCATAAGTCACTTTTTTGCTCAGCCCAGATTTTACCCTCATCACCTCCATGACGAAAGCCTATTATTTACAGTCCAGAATCCAGCTTGCAAGTTATCTGACATAATCATGGTTGGTTCTCAAAGTCACACCCACCTCAGGGCAACTTTATTGCACAATCACCCAAACGAGCGCTCGGTGTATTTTTTTTTATATACTACTTGCTTTCTTATTTGTCCCAAGTGGTACGCAAGGCCACAACAAGCATCCTCCATCTATCTCTGTCCTTGGTCTTTAGTCTTTAAGGCATTGAACTTAAAGCCTGCTTTCTTTGCAAAGGAGTTTAAGATGTCTGTTGCACATTTTCTTGTAGCTGTGTTGAGATTTCTGTGAAGTTATTTGCAAAGTCAAGATCTTCTAGCTGACTAAATATTGTCCACTGGATGTCTCTTCTTTTATTTGCTGTCGTATTTCTGTGTACCCAATCAATTACTTTTAGAAATATAATTGGTGATAGAATACATTCTTGTCTAATGCCAGATCTTCATGTATGACTATCAGTTTGGAGTATTTAGAGTTAAATCTAGCTGTAACGAGATAATTATTTATTGGTTCCCTCTCTAATAATCTGTTTGCTTTTTCATTACTTATAATGTTGACATGGGTATCTTTCTGTCCAGAATACACAATTCTATGGCCACTATTCAGTTTCATCATTCCTCAACCTGCTGTCAAAGGACGGACATGGATCACCAAAGTTGCGGTTGCAACTCCCAAAGGGAGTTGCCTTTTTTGACCTGTACAACAGGACTATACAGGGTAGGGGGAACAGGGACAGGTGAGGTCGCATGGTCCTGAGAGATGGTCATTCCTCATGGCAGGTGGCAGTCTCCCTCAGTAACTCTGCTGCCCATGCTTCCCCAGTGGCTTGTCCTGCAATGGGCCCACAAGTCCTGCCCCCCCTCCCTGGCTTGCTCCTGCTTCTTTAATTATTTTAATTGCCAACGGGTGCCAGCTGTGGCTCCACCCACATACCGCCCTAGCTGTGTGAAATGCAGGGCCCAATTTAGGGGAGCCATAGGCTCAGGCACTGAGGATTGGGCGGTCAGGGGGCATGGCACGCCCAAATCATCACACTGCCCAATGACATTCACTTATGCCTTGGATATCTATCCAATAATGATGCATTTCTCTTCCTCTTTACTGGATGGGGTAATTAGCCTCATGCCAAACTCTCCAAACTGAAGGACCATGGATTTGTGTTTGAGGATTCTTTCCTCTAGAATGACTGCCTGTGTGGACTCATGTGCCAAGTCTAACAGGGTTTTAAATCAAAGTTTATCGTTTTCAAGATGGGTTGTCTTACTGGGCAGAGACTCTCATCTAGCCGACTCTTTAGTCCAGAGCTGGGGCAATGTTGATGAGTGCTAGAGCATATCCACACACAGATGGGCCTACACACTGGATCTTTAGCACCCTTGATTCTAGATCGCCAACAGCACACAAGACGCCCGGGACCCATGTAGTGCCACAAGGGGGCACTGCAGGGGTTTTGACAGTGTAGATGCTGTGTACTGCCAGGAGAGAATTATGCACTCAGCTCTCTTTTAAAATATCATTTCACAATTCCATTTTTTGAATGTTTATTTAGTCAGTGGTTTTTGGTCTAGTGCTATGTCTTGGAAACTGATTACTAATTGTTTGACCTTATTTAGACTCTCAAATCTATCAATAATGACACTCATTTGAACTCTGCACTTGAGTTCATCTTAGCCACGTCAAATGCATACATCACTGCCCCGAGCCCTGCCAGCAGGACATGACACTTTCCTGCTGAAAATGAAAGAATTGACAGGTAGGAAACTTGGCCATACAGGTGTGTGCATTTTGGGTTGTGCTTGTCTACCTGCAACTATGACTGTATTCAGAACTTAGTTAATAAAGTTTGACTTTCTGCAGCCCTGTTCTGTTGACGAGATAAAACCAGGTCATAAAAGTTTGGGAGTGGTTAGTAAGCAAATGTTCAAGACACGTGCAATGCTGGGGAAACAATGTAACATTTAAGAACCATTTCCATATCAAATCAAACAGTGAGAAAACTTGTTACTGTGTTCAGTAATACACTGCCTGGCCAAAAAAAAAAGTCACGGTTTCAATTTAAATAAAGAAATATTGTATTTAAGAGCCAACAGTCTGGTCTAGGCTCAGCAAAGTTATGCAGCAATAAAATGAAATCAGCTGAGTACCTGAATCTACTGAATGACCAGGTTATCCCATCAATGGACTTTTTCTTCTCTGACAGCATGGGCGTATTCCAGGACAAAAAAACTAAGATTCTTTGGGCTCAAATTGTGAAAGAGTGGCTCAGGGAGCATGAAGAATCATTTTCACACATGAACTGGCCACCACAGAGTCCTCATCTTAACCCCACTGAATGCCTTTGAGATGTGGTAGAAAAGACTTTATGGAGTGGTTAGACTCTCCTGTTGTCAAAACAAGATTTGACGAAAAATGAATGCCGATCTAGGATGAAAAAAATGTTGAGACATTGCACAAGCTCGTCCAAACAATGCCATGACGAATGCTCCTTAATCAAAGCTAAAGATGGTCAGATGAAAGACTGAAGTGTGCGACTTTTTTTTGGCCAGGCAGTGTATAATGTATCACATAACTTGATATCCTGGCTGGCTAAGTAAATGAAAAGCAAACTAGGCTGTTGTTCTCCTCTTTTTGTTTACTCTTGCTATTTCCATTTTAGATTAGATAAGAACTTTATTAATCCACGGGAATTTCTTGTGCCTCTTACATGCTCAGTGCAATGAACATAGAAACAAAATCAGAAACAGAAACACTGAGTGTAGAGAGTCACAGACAGGATTGTCAGTCAGTTCAAACTAACCTAAACGCTTGAGACACTAATTTAGGGTCTGAATGGTTTTTAGGTATTGTCAGGGGACAGATATGGACCAGCAAAGTTGTGCATTTATTGATTGTCACACAGGACACAGCAGCACATACATGGCAGGTGAAGCAGGATGTGACCAGGCAAGGTTACATGGTCCTAGGAGACAGTCATTCCTCTTGGCAGATAGCAGTCTCCCTTGTCAACACTGGTGCCCATCGTGGCCCAGTGGCTTGTCTGTTTATGGGCCAAAAAGTCCTGTTCTCCCTCGATGGGTTGCTCCTGCTCCTTTGTACCCCTGAGCAGCTAATTGCTGCCAATGAGTGCCAGTTGTGGGCCTAATTAACAGGAGCCACAGGCTCTAGTGCTGAGGATCAGGAAATTGGGGGCGTGGCACCCCCAGAGCATCACAGTATTTTATATGTCCTTTTAAGGTAATGTTTATCGTATTCAGAAAATAACCCTACAGACGAGGACCTCAGAATAAAGCAAACTTATATATAAATAACTCAATATATATAGAGTTAATTAACTCATTTGCCTATTTTAGTAGGTTACATTCTACAAGCAAACTATGCTGTTTCCTAAAGGTCAAGGTCTGAAGTGTTTTGTCTTAACCGCACTGCTAATTTTTTTATATACCCTTGAGCTGTGGAGACCAGACTGAAATTCTGCCATGCTGGTGTTTTAACCTGCAGGTCAAAAGGTAGCCTGTGTTTTTCCAGCACTTCCCAGGCCCAGAATAAATATGCTAGCTCCGGTTCCGTGGTGCAGTTACTGAATGACTGAGAATAGACCCTGCAGCTAGCTGTATGCACGCCTACTGCTATCCATCTATGCTAGTCTATGCATCCATTTTCCATACTGCTTATCCATTACAGAGTCACAGTGAGCCTGGATCCTACTCCAAAAAGCACAGGGTGTGAGGAAGGGGATCCCCTGGACAGGATGCCATCCCATCACATCCTCTTGGCAATTTGAACACACCAAAACTCCTAACTTGTTTTTTGACTGCAAGTAGAAACTGGAGTAAATTCACACAAACACAGAACTACATGCAAATGCCACGCTCAGAGAGTGGCCTGGTAGAGGCCAGAGTAATACCAACTGCCCCCCACCCTGTTCATTGTATTTTACTGAAGTTGCAATTATTTGCCTATTTAAGCTAATGTACCCTATTAATCAAAGATGAAATAATGATTTACCAGTCTATACGTCTTCTAGATTCCCCTGGGTCTCTACACAAACAACATTTAGTTTATCAGTTCATGCTCACTCTGTGGTGTACAGTGTTTTAGTATGAACACGTGACACCCAACAAAATGAAAAGCATTACAAAATGTTCAATCAGTCACAGGTTACTAGTAAATGTGCCTTATTTCCTCTCAGTATGGTTTCAATTAGTTTAATGTATAATACTTTTCTACAATGAGCCCCGCACCTTGAAACAAATGCTTGCTGTCATCTCAGGCAAGGCTTACAGACGAGTGTTTGAGCATGACGGCTCCATTCACAGGAGCATTGACATTTATTGTTAACTGGTGTGATTGGGGGCCAATTATCTTTATAAGATGAATGGGTCAGGGGCTTTTATATGGGCCATCCCAAGTAATTACTTCACAGTGCAATAGAATAGTGACATGAAGCTATCACAGCTGCTCATCCCTACAGTAAAAATGTCTAGAAATGTTTCCGGAATAAAGTTTTGTCAGGGAAAAGATGCATCATTCTGAAAAGCAATGCTAAAATTTCCACCAGCCATGGACAATTGTGCAAATAAAGTCAGCAAATTATTCATAAAAGCATAAAAGACTAAGTGCTTGCAGTATGATTGGATGCTTAACTTCATCGTGTCCGTGTTCTCCAGAGGACTAGATTATATAAAGTGGAGCAGATTATTCTGTACTGGAATGATGGACACCAGGAGTTAGTCTCATACGAGGTCCAAAACCTCAAACACTTACCTTTTGAACCTAATTTTTCTTGTTTGCCCACTAAAGATAAAACTAGCCAACATTCAAAAGTGCCTATTAATCAGTGCCTATGATAGATTATTGATGCATAACTTTGAGAAATACTTCAAATTCTTATATAAACTTTATGTAATTAATTGTTATTAACAATTCTTTCTTCTTAATTCTTAAAAATTGTTTCCCATATGTAATCATGTTTTTAACACGCACAACGGACATGCACACACAACACGGACACACACTTCTTATATGTATCCTTGAAGACCTAAACCATTTGCAGGTCCTTCTCCTTTGCCAGGCTTTTCCTTTCTGTTCAACGCTGTGCTGTCTGCTTTTCCTCAAACATTCCTCTCATTTGAGAATGCACCTCAATACTGCCTTCCTGCCATTTTCTACACCCCTCACTGATTCTGTCTGCTTACATCACAGGGACATCCCAGCTGCAAGAAACAAACATTTTCATTTACGTCACCAGTTCTTTATTTAAGGTTGCAAAATTTCTGTGAATGCAGTTACATTTGACAGTTTTTAAACTAATGTTCATTTGAACTAGTTTATCGAAAAAAGGTTTACTCAATAATAAATATTAATGGCAATCATCAAATATTCATAAGAAAATACATTCACATTCATTTAAGTCTTCATGACTTTAGTTTCAGTCCAACTCTGCACATCTATTCAAAATCTAGGGACAGATAAACTGGAGAATAGTCATCACAGTCAGAAGAGTCCTTATCTGGTGCAGAAAACATCATCGTCTTGGTCTGTCAAAAGGGATCTGCATGAAATAATAATGAATAAATGACAAACAACACCCCCAATTTAATACCTATCTACCACCAGTAGGACAAAAATATACCCAGCACAAAAATAATTTAACATACTAAATACAATACTAGTGCCTGGAATGGAGAAGGTGCGAGTTGAAGAGTAGACCCAAAGTCATACTGATTCTAGTGCTGGGGGTTTAATTATAAAATAAGCAAGTAAGCTTTTCACGCTGGGTCCCTCGGTTACTGGGTATAGGAATTTTGTGGAAACCAGGTGCCAGACACTCACCAGAATGTGGAGAATACAGTTGTTGCGGTTTGATTGTTATAAGCACGTCTGGCCTTGGCTATAGAACAGAAAAGAAGAGGCTTTGCTGAAAGACCCTAATGAGTCTCCATGCTCATAGAAGTGCAGTTGGTGTTGATCGGTATGTCTTTTAGAATTTTAGGCTCAGTGATGAGCCTTGAAAAGCCTTGGTAAATGAGATTATTGTATTCTGTTTATCTCTAGCTGATGAACAACACCCAGAGTTAATGAATTTGGATTGAAGGGTTCAAATAATTGACTTCTGAGAGTGTCTGGTATATCAAAAAGTGAAACTCACCAATATCTCTCTTTAGAGTGCATTTCACACCAAAGTTGAACAAAAGCAGGAAGATTACTGCTGCCAAGCCACATACAATTATGATGTAGATCTCATTGTTCTCTTCTATTTGTATGTTTGGAAAAATCCAAACAGAAAGGAAGAACAAGGTCACTCTATGGCCACATGGCAAACTAGAGGCTTTGATAAATAAGTTCAAGGAGAAGAATATTCATCTTACCAACAGTGATCTCTACAGGTTCTGATGAAAAACTCTGACATAAACTGACAAATTCACAAGAGTATTTCCCCTCATCATGGCTAGCCATGCCTTGCAGGGACAGGTAGCTGGTGTTGGTTGTCTGCAGAAGATTGCCATTGTTGTACCATTTGAAAACTGTGGGCTCCAGGGGCATCTTATAGGTACATGTTAGGTTGATGCTTTCACCAATCAAAAAGCTGGTGTGACTGGCTGTCAAGGACACCTGAAATTCTATAATTAGTGTGAGAACAGGCATGAGATGAGCATATTAGTTCTTTAACAGCATTGTCTTTTGCAGCCTTTTTACCATGATGAATTTTATATGAGTATATAAGAGTATATGAAATGACCAAGAAACTTCACTTTAGCAAGGCTTTACTTTAAAGGAAAACAAAAAAAAACAGTATATATTTCAAAAACATATGTGCTGTATTTTATCTTGTGAGAGGTGAGGGCAGCTTCCACACAGAACAATGTGAGATTGTATCTGTAGTTTGGCCTAAGGGTTTTTAACCAATGAGTTCACAATTCAACAATTAAATCATTAAAAATACCTTTTGAGCAACTTCTGGGTATTTCTAAAAGTGGGAAAAAAATGCACTGTCAAAGACCTTTGGATAGATCCATCTTTGATTTAGCCACATAACAAAACTCTTCAAAAATTGAACAAGGACATTAATAAAAAAAAAAGCTATTGACACACAGGAAAGGCATACATCACAGTTAATTATTGCAGTACGTATAGCACAATGACAAATGTTGACAGCAATAGCAAGGGAGACGTAACTGACCAGATGATGGGCACACTGTCGAAGAACTCTGCAGTGTCTTGTTAAGGCATAGGTTGCACTCTGATTGATGGCGGTGTAGAACATGCCAACATTGAAGAAGCAACAGTAAAAATAAGGGAAAACAAAAAGATATTTAAAAAGGCATCATGAGCAATCAGATTGAATAACCAATGACTAAGTAATAAATAAATGGTTATTTTGGCTACTCTGGTACAGCAGTGAAGACCGCTTGAGATTATACTGGATGATCTCAGAAAAGTGTAGTCTTAATACGTAACAAAGCAGAC
>JAACJT020000728.1:0-18054 GCA_009936485.2 Gymnarchus niloticus | reverse complement strand
TCGCGGCCGGGGGGGAGTGTTAGCATGGCGGTCCTATAACGCCTGCTGCTTGGCGGGAGGGAGATTGGGAGCTCTGTTTTTGATCTTTGTGAAGAAGCGTGTGTGTGAGATGGCATCGGGTGGCCCCCCCCCCCACCCCCGACACCATATTGCCGTGCCTGGGACATGATGTTAGTACACTGAGCACAATCCTGCCTCTGTCAGTCTCTCCAGCCTCCACCCTCCAGTAGCCCACAACAGCTGGGAGGTGGGCAGGACGAGGGACAGCAGAAAGTGGTGAAAGGAGAGGCAGAAGGACAGCAGAGGGACTTCAGAGGCCACCTTGGGGTGGGGGGTGGGAGGGTTTGCATTACCTCCTCTGTCTACCTACCTGAAACCTCCGCTCCAGATGGTTTTCAGAAGTCGGTTTCACACCTCACTTCTTCACACATGCCCGTGATTGCCAACTCATCCTCGGCAGGCAGGGTGGCTGTTGCCCGCTTGCAGATTCGACCTTCCAGCTAGCCGTTAGCGCTTCGCTGATCTGAGCGGCTTCCTCTCATGATTGAGCAGAGCACTGGCACACAAAGGAAGTGTGTCTGATAGCTGCTTGACATTTAAATGCTCCTCCGATGGTAAAGGAGAATCAATTCCTCACTTTTCCCTCCCTTACTCTGTGGCACTTTCTTTTCATTCTCTCTTTTGGGGATACATGAAAATGTAACCCAACGCATGTAATGCCAGTGTAGAGAACTTGATTTGACTGCTTCACATCTCAGATTGGAAGCAGTATCTAAGAAATCGACACTTTCCTAATTGAGCATCTTAAATCATTTTTCTACTTTGTTTCTCAATTTTCCTTGGGCTCCAGGGTCAGTGGAACTAAACATTCAGCCAGTCAATGACATTGAATGGATCCCTCAGTCACAATGGGACACTGAAGTATAGACAGATGTGGGTAATTTATAGAAACATTCAAACATTTTTTAGATGGTACCTTTTATCTCTGCTGTGTGTGTGAGCACCTCCTACAGGTCAGTCACATACCTACAGGTTTCAAGCTGCCAGCAGTGAGGTGGATGACTAATAAACTTTCTTCCCTACAGCTTGTATAACATGAGGTGTGTAAAGAAAGCAACCAGCTTGTTTGGAAGCCATACACTCTGGACTTTAGGGTCTTAATGTGATGACACATTACAGGTGATCGCGGATTGGCTGAAAGAAAAGCTGTTGTACTGTAATAGAAGTCACATTTAAAGACTGTGTTAAATCTGTAAAGGTTTGTTTGTCTGTTTACTTGTATACATTGCTTATTATTACAACATTTGTCCTCTGGTTTTTTGGGTTTCCTCCAGGATTTGAGTCCATTCTTCTCCTCCATTTGAAATTGATATGTTTTCCCTTTGAACAACAAATGAAAACAAAGCATTGAGTTAGTCTCAAAACACTGGCACGTGATTGATGGGAGGAAGAGTGGGGATTGTCTAACAAAATGGTAACAAGATAAGGAACAGGTACAGAGACCATATTTTTAAATAACGGCCTAACAAAACACATAGAGTTGTAAAGTGATCTCCTCTGACTCATGGCGTGAGTAAATTACAGTTAGGAAATGGTCTTTTTTCTTTCCCTGGAAGCATAGCCTGTAACATCTTAATAGCTAATGCACCATTACCCCCCCCTCACTTTGAAAGCAGAACATCCACAGAAGGCAAAGGTCGCAGTAAATGATCTCATGCATTATGGTGGGTGTGTATTAAATTTGATGTGATGCATTGTAATTTTTTTTCTTTTTCTTAGGTACCAGTCCTATAGGAAGTATAGGAAGCGCAGATATTCTCCCATGTTGGATTTAAAAAAAGCTACCCAGCAATTAAGAAAGTGTCTGAATTTTTTAAATGTCAAAAAGGAGCATTTCCAAAGAACAGGGATGATGGCGAGTGTTTATAAAAGTCAAATAAAATGCAGATAGACTCCGTTTGCGTGGAGTACAACAGCATGATTCGGTTACGTTTTTCTGTGTCTCATTTGCGTGTCGGCAGGCGTGGATTGCGTCTCTTATGGTTTCACGATTTAACACGGGTGTCCTGCCGTGTCCCGCGAGGACCACCGTTTCCACGGGGAACTGCTGCCCGATTAATTAAGAGTAATCGCTTGCATAGGAACTATCCAGCCAGCTTTTTTCCAGCTGAAATATGATGATGCTGATGGAAAACATTCCCACTTGGTAAATAGTTCACACTTGAAAGAGCCAGGTGATGTTATTTTGGGTCCAGATGATCACACTGACTAACCCATTGCCGGAATTTGACGATGATCACTGGAACCTTCCATCCTCATGGATCCTTCACTGCTTCATGGTTGGTTTTGGTCTGAAGTTCGAAAAAAAAACTAAAGGTCACGTTGTTACAGGACGTCATGAATGATATGAACAATGTAGGCTGAGAGACACAGGGTCAGTATTTAAGCTGTGTGTGCTATGGCTGCGTATATTTTTCTTTATCATTTAGCCAAACCTCAAACCCAGTTGGCAAAAGATTCAGGACTTGCATGTAAGTGTTGAGAAAATAACTATCCAGCCATCCGTCCAACCAGCCATCTTCTGACACCAATTGTCCAGGTCAGGAACAACGGGATGGGGGGTGGGGGGTGGCTGAAGCCTATCACAGGCAGCACAGACCACAAGGCTGCAGTACACCCTAGATGGAATGTTCAGAAAATCCGCCTTCTGTAATTACTTACCCAGTACAGGGTCACTGTGAGTCTGGGGGGGAGGGGGGGACAGGATGATGATGATGATGAAAATAGTAGTACTCTTATATTTCCTTCCTTATTCAGTAGTTCTGAAGGTTCAGATATTTAAAAATAGAAGAACAAGTTTGCCCCCAAACGGCATTTAAATATAGACACTGTGGCTCTCCTTAGGACCGATCAATATTTAAGAAAAAAATAACCAAGCGTAGAAGACAGACAGAGACGACTTTGACAAATCGCCTTCGTCAGGCAGTGAGTACGACAGCCTTTCTGCTGGAACAAAATAGGAAAGACCTGGCAAAGTGTGATGTGATATGGAACACAGGTTTGTTTTCGTGTGCTGCTTCCTCTGTGTACCTGTGTCCGAATGTTTCTGCGGTTACCTGGTGCTGTGCATGCATGGATGTGTGCTCCTTGGTCAAGTCAAGGTGATGACTGCCCTTCCTCCCGCGCTCCACAGCTTTGCAGAGCGAGATATCGCTTTTTGAATGAGCCAAGTAACCTTCCCAGTGGACATTAGGGATGCTTGGATGCCTGCTGTAGACGAAAGCGGCAAGGATTGTTTGTTCCGTGATGAAACGTTACTCCGAAAATAAAAACGCAGGAAGTAAAATAAAAAAAGTCAGAACCTCTGGTATGGTGTGAGTGTGCATGTGTGTTATTACTGGATGGGTTCAATTTTCCAGTTTGGTACGATCATTTATGTGAGCCTGGTGTGGATGTGTGTGTGTGCGTGTGTGTGTGTGCGTGTGTGTGTGTGCGTGTGTGTGTGTGCGTGTGTGTGTGTGCGTGTGTGTTTTTTTTGTCCTCAGTCCAGTTTGCTTATCTTCTCCACAGTGGGTGTTGGCCTTTGAGATCTTCATCCCTCTGGTTCTCTTCTTCATCCTGCTGGGCTTGAGGCAGAAGAAGCCAGCCATCCCTGTGAAGGAAGGTAGGACAGGCAGGACAGGGCAAGGGGATGGGGGCCGAGAGGAAACGAGGCTGGAGGAGGGATGGACTGCCTGCGAGGCCGGCTGGGGGAGTGGGGAGGGGGGGTTTGGAGAACAGTGAAGGCTGGAGGCCAAGAGCCTAGGGGGAATGCAGGTAGTGGAGGCTCCATGGCTTGGGGTGAGAATCAACCTGTCAGGTACCCCCCCTACATTCTCTGGCCCCCCAGTGGTGTGCAGCATCTGACACCACAGCAAGCATAAACTGTAGGCTTGACCATAGATCAGATTATGCTTTGTTATATGTCACTCAAGTGTTGTCTCATGCACTTGTTAGTTTCCATGTGTTTTCTTGTTTTTCTGTTAAATATTTCATTCCTCATTTATTGGAATTGGTCCTCTTTTTGAATGTGGAAACAAATCATCCCATTTGTTTTGTTCTCTCCCTCGTTCTGTTGTCTCTTCTTCCTCTCCTCTTCCTCTCTGTCGCTCTCTCTCTCTGTCCTTCTCCTGGCACCCGTGCCTCCATTGCATGTTTGATCCAGTCTGTAAGTTCACCAAACCGCAGTTTTCTCTTTGTCAGTTCTTACCCTCCTTTCGTCCCGTCTGTTCCTAACGTGGTTCTTGTGTTCGTGCTCCATCGCCACCCTCCACTCACCCTCCTTGACTGACTGTACCGTGACCGTGTTCCCACACCATGACCGGTTCCGTGCCCTCCACCCCGATGTTCACACTGTCCTGTACGTCTCTGTCTGGGCTGACAAAACTGGTCTGACACCAGCTAACTGCAACCCCACTGACCCAAAACACAAACCTGACACCAAAAGTTGACTGGGCCAGGTCACCGACTCAAACCCAAATCACGTGACTCCCGAGCCTCGGTGAAGAAAACCATCTGTCAAGGTCTTAGACTCACAAAACACGTATGTGGGGGCGATGCTGGCTGGTCCGTGTCACAGGAGGAACACAGTGGGTGCAGCGCTGTAGTTGGTATGGATAACACCACGTTGTCACCGTCTTATGATAGCTGGGGCTTTCAGAAACACCGATGAGAATTGGAAATATTTTTGACTCCTAGCAGTCAACTATCCCTGTGTGACCTTTGACCCTGACTGTCCATAGCAGCACCTGCCTTTCACTCAGGTCTGATCTGGTACTGACTGGACTCGTGTGTTGATTCGCCGTTCTTCCGGTCCGTTGACCCACATAACTGTCGATTTGTCCTCTGTCAAACTAACACTTTTTACCGTCAGCTTTTGGGACTGTGGGGTAGCAGATGTCAGACAAGCGCGTGAAGTACGTCGAGCTGGGCGAAAACTATTAGCGAATTCCCAGTCCTGACTGGAAACATCCTTCCTAAATTTAAGCTGCACTCAACCACTAAACCCAACCCCGCCCAGAATCAGCGATTACAAAAAACTGTAGCATCAGATTTCAGTTCCTCACTGTTTACACTATAACCTTTAGCTCTCTGACGCGCTGTAAAACTTTCTGTCAAAGCGACATCTCCACCTCTTTTACTTCATTGTTTAATCTTTTTTTTTTAATTACACTGAGAAAAATTACACTTTTGTTGCTGTACTCACTTATGTTGGAAAGAGGGATCATCCGCCTTCTAACTGCTTATCCTGGTCAGGGTTGTTGTCGGAAACTGGAGCCTATCCCAAGTGTACAGGAGGATCAGCTAAATAAATAAAGCGTCAAAACACAAACTGGTCTTAAACAAACACCTTTGGTTTTTTTTTTCCCCCAACAAGGCAACATAACAGCTTACTCCAGATAACAGTTTAGGAAGCTGCTCATTAATAAAAGGCCAGTTTAGTCATTAGCACAATTGCAGGGTTAATTGAATAGCTGATACTTTTTTTTTTGGAACGAACACTCGCATCTGTGCAGTGATTCTATCTATTTATTTACTTATTTGCTTGTTTGTTTGTTTGTTTATTTAATGACTGTAGCAAATAAGGCACAGAGCTTTTCTGGAATAAATCAGTAACAGACCAAGCCCTTTTATGGCTCCTGTCACAAAACAGGAAGTGCTTTTTCACTCACAGATGTGACATTAACATTAGAAAGTGCTGACATCTGTGGCCTTCTCCGGCTCCTCGCTGATTTGTGATGAGTTTCCTTTCTTCTCTCTCTCGGTCCTTCCCTTTTCTTTTATCATTTACTTTGCTCCCTCTTCCCCTGTATCTTCTTCTCTGTCATTCCTCTCGGTACCTGTCCTCCCCTCCCACCCTCCCGTCCGTCTTTTTCCCCCAGCGTTCTACAGCGCTGCCCCCCTGACCTCGGCTGGGATCATCCCCATCATGCAGTCACTGTGTCCTGACGGCCAGCGGGATGAGTTTGGCTTTCTGCAGTACAAGAACTCCACGTGAGATGTCCCGCCTGTCTCTGCTCGTTCGCACCAGCGTCTTTGCTGCTCAGTTTGAAAGCGTCAGACGCTTCTGTAAATTATGTAGGAGAGCGTGTGTTTCCCTCAGCTGTGATGACATGTGACAGCAGTGTCTGTTTAGCGGTGATCATTAGCAGCGGAAAAGGTGATAGCCTTCTTGCCGTCGTGTTTGCGTCCATCTCTCTGAATTTGCTCGTTCTCTCACTTTCTTCCCCCAGTGTCACCCAGCTGCTAGAAAGGATCAGTGAAGTGGTGGAACAGAACCACTTGTTTGCAGCAGACCGGCCTGGTCTGGGGGAGGAACTGGAATCCCTGCAGCGGCATCTGGAAAGTCTAAGTACGGACCCGGGTCCACTGGAGACCCGCTTCAACAGCAGTCATGGTACGCATGAGCATGCGTGTAAACATGTTTATTATGACCTTGCGGCTACACAATGTCCCGTGACGGAACGAAACCCCTTTCCTTTTTACCTTTTGGGGACATTTGTCATGTCGCCGCAAGGGAGAACTCAATTTTAGAAAAATCTCTGAATGGCATCAAAAAACATAAATAGCCAAAAGTTTTATACTTTGTTGGGTTAATTATGGTTAAAGTTATGGCTGGGTAAGGGTTAGGGTTATCATAGTTAGGATGGGTATGAATGAGAGTCAATGGGTACTCAACGTATAGACAGGAAGGCACCTACATGTGAAGGTTAAAGGTACCCACACTGAAAAATCCTGGGAAGCAGTTTGGAGCTCAGTGGGTTGGGCATCCGAATGCTTATGGGTTCAAATCCCATGGCAAGCAGAGCAGTCATCAGCGTTGGGCAATTGAGGATGCTCCCAGGGTCTCAAGTACTGGCCAGCTCTGCTGCCTGACCCCCCCAAGCTTTCCTCACTTGTACGTCGCTTTGAACGAAACTGTCTACCAAATAAATAAAATGAACAAAATCCAGTGTGGCCAAATCAAGGTGAGCTGTCAGAGCAGCATGAGCCCAGGGCCGTTGGATCCTGCTGCTTTGGGAAGGGGCCCGATGGAGATGTACAGAACCGAACACCCAGCTGCCTTCCCCAGCGGAGCAGCCAAGGGCAAATTGCCCAGGTGGACACTCCACCAGTCCGCAAAGAGAAACAAACACATGCTCAGCAGGACAGTTTGACACCTCTCCACCTGCGCACCTACTGCGGAGCCCAGCTTTGTGCCGATTCTCGACGAAATTCAACCGAGGGTGCCTATTTTTAGCTCAAAATGAGGAGGCGGTCCTTTAAATGAGTGTATCTGGGAGGCGTCAGCATATTAGCTGAATTATGGCTCCGCCTTCAAACTAAACGTGATTGTGGGAGTAGAATGTCGGGGGACAACAGGTCCCGCTGAAGCGAATTATCTACTGCAAAAAAAGGAACTAACTTTATCGCAGAGCCTATTTGACTTATAAATAGAGAAACGTAAAGCCACGCAGTTTGTTCTGAATAAATCTCGATAAGTCATCTCTTAATAATACACCCACAACGTAACAACTTCGTATGGCCTTTCAAATGGACAGGAATCTGGGAGACAAACTGTACCTTAGTTTTTCACCATAACTCTGCCCTCTGACCTCCGCGTGACCCCCCCCCCAAAGGATTCACCCTGGGAAGCGTGCTGAGGAACTGCTCTGCATTCCAGCAGTTCCTGGTCAGGAACCTGTCCCTCACCAACGAGACAGCCAGCCTGCTGCTCTCCTCCCACATCAATCTCAAGGAGGTCGGTCTCGCCCCCAAAACACCCCTCATAGACTCATCCAGCCACCTGCTGCTTTCTTCATCCTTCCAGTAGTTCTTTGCGTGTCTCGTCTTGTTTAGCTTTTTCATCCTGCTGTGGCTCATTATGGAGTTTTTATGTTTTCAGTGTTTTTTGGGCTCTCTCCGTCTCGTGTGCGTCCTCCATCTCCCTCCCTACCCTCCGGTGCTGCCTGTGTTTGTTCTCCTCTGGTTTCATCTTCTGCGTGTTCCTGAACCACCTCCCTTCATCCTGCTCTCAGGTGTATAACCTCCTATTCGGCTCATACCCTGGCCCAGGACCTGACGGCCAGGGCTGGCTCGAGGGTGAGAGGAGACGCCCGAAGGAGAAGGTGCTTCAGCTGGAGGTGAGATGGGAGCTGTGTGTTTGATGGAGCGGCTGATGGAACATGTCGTGGCAGCTCTTTGCATGAAGGGGGTGCTGTGGAACAGACTGTTAGCATTGTATAATATGTAGATGCAGGTGATCTGTATTGTAGAGCTGCACTGGCATTCCCGTCATGTATACATGCATATATAGGGTCCGCAACATGTACTGAGCTAACATCTCTCATCATATTTCTTGCTACGGGATAAGAATCTGTAAGGAATCGCTCCTCCTCTGACCCACAAAATATTGCATATCTTGTCAATACAACGTTGAAGTTCGAATCCCATTCTACCCTTTAGTAAAACTATAGAACATAAACTCCTCATACTTCCAAGCTAAGGCTCGGTCTAGTATGTTACAGCATGTTAGAAGTCACACATTTGTTGACGTCATGTGATCCCCGGATTTCTCAGGTGGAATAAGTTTCCTGCATACATATACAGTACATTTTGTGGACATACAGCAGAGTAGACACTCTCAAAAAAAGGCTGAAAATGAAGATTAAAGAGTGAAGTCAGAGCGGTGATTATGTAGAGGCACAGATCTGTGGAAGGCCGTAAGACCACTGCTAAGACATTGAAAATTTCCTCAGAGCCCGGTGAAATATATCGTACAGAGGCAGGAGAAATATGAGACTGCAGCCACACTGCCTGGTACACAGGGCATTTATCAGAGAGGCTCCTGCAAAGCCGGCTGTGACACTGAGAGAACTTCAGGAGTCAGCAACTGCAATGGGAGAAAACCTACGTGGGTCGCTGATCTCCAAGGCATTCCACAAGAAAGAACTGGAGGGGAGGGTTGCAGAGATGGAGTCCTGGCTGAAGACCAGAAGGCATCCATGCCTGCAAAGAATTTGCTTAACGGAGTTTGGAGGATACTGTAAAGACTCCTGTGTTCTGGCGAGACTTAAGTGGAACTTTTTCGCCTGGACGAAAAGCGTGGATGTATGACGCAAGTCATATGCCACACCCCAGCCTGCCTGCACCATCCCCGGTCTAAAATATGGCGCTGCTAGCATCATGATACAGGGATGCTTTTTGGCACAAGGGACAGGCAGTCCTTCCAAGATTGATGTGAAGATGAATGGAATACGTTACAGAGAGACTCCGAATGCTGGCTTCTGCCAAAAATCTCAAGCTGAGAAAGATTGTCTTTTGACGGGACAACGATCCAAAGCACACAGCAAACGTGCAGCTTCAAAAGAAGAAATGTCCTTGAGTGGTCCAGTCAGAGTCCCAACCTTCATCTGAAAATCTGTGCAAAGGCCTCAAACTCGCCGTCCATCACTGCCCCCCAGTGAACATGACCCAGCCTGAGGAATTCTGAGAAGGAGAACGGGCAAATATCTTGTTGTTTGAAGTTAGATAGAAAATCCAGAGAGACAGCTACCTCTTATAGTTGGGAGAAGAACTCAGTGAGTGATTATGAAGTGATTATCTGGCCGTCATTCTGTTGATCTATATCCAAGCTCATCTGTTGGTCCAGGAACAGTTGATTGATGGCTGGCGAGGACTGGAGGGGGGTTTGATTCACAAAGCAATGCGAGACCCAACCAAGGTAGCCCATCGTCAGGCCCTACTTAGACTGATGTCCCAGGCTCTGGGCTTTGGTGGAGGAAGTGGGGGCAGGAACTATGACCTCCAGGCCCTGCAGGAAATGGAGGTAAACTCGCCCACGACAATGTTTTAATGCTGGTTTCCATTTCTGCAAGTTTGTCTTATGTTTCCTCTTGTGCGAGTCCGTTCTTCAGTTTTATCTTCTCACTTCCCCTGTTCTACGACTTTGACGTGGCCTCAAGGACATCGTATTGTGGCTGGGGCGGATTTTCATTTCTACCCAGGGTGTTGTGCTGACCGCTTCCGTGCTGGAAGCGCTGACCTGTGGGAAGGGAGGGACCAGTGAGCTGACCAAGATCTTATTGGTGCCGGAGAAGAGTCAGCCAGCGCTGCAGGAGTATCGCAGAGCAGTGTGCAGCGGAGGCAAAAGCCAGCGGGCACAGCACTTCGGAGAGATTAGCCAGGAGCTGAGAGACCAGATTGACACACAGGCAGTCATAGAGAAGGTACCGTGTCCCTATGGAGAGACCAGTGGTACAGGGAATAACAAATCAATACACAAAAATATATGTGAAGTTAGATCTGTGAGGCTAAACTAAATCTATTTTGATGTTCCGGTTCTTTCTATTGATGCTTTTATCAATATTGTTGATACTACAGCTGCTTCTGTGGTCACTCTTGATATCGTTGCTGTTTTAGCCGTTTCTCCAAGTTCCTGTTGCCACTGTTCCTAACCTTCAAGCAGTAGTTGACAGTTTCCTGCCCTCGTCACCACCATCCCTACAGCTGCGCCTGGAGCAAGTCAGCTCTTCTGGCCTGTCCTCTCAGTCCCACCTGGGCGCTCTGCTGAAGGACTTGGCTGATGTGGAGAGGCTGCTACGGGATGTGGATCTGTTGTCGGGCCTCGCTCGCCTGTTGCCCAAAGGGGCTTGTGCCGGCCACCAGGGGGCGCTGTTGGCCAATGCAACAACCTGGAGTCCAAATGCCACCACCTGGACTGCCAATGCTACAGAAGTCCCCAGTGAGGAGGCCAGCAGGCCGACTGCGAGCGACTCAGAGGGGGAGAACCCACGCTCCCAGTTCTCAGCCTTTGTGCAGCTGTGGGCTGGACTGCAGCCCATTTTGTGTGGGAATAACAGGTACCTGGGGAGGTGTGATCAAGGCGGGGAGGTATGATCACGGTGGGGAGGTGTGTTCAAGGGGGGGTTTTGCAGCCTGTATCAGGTATTAACTCTGAACAAACTGTCTCACGTCTTTCTTATCAGAATCATTGAGCCAGAAGCTTTGAAACAAGGCAATATGAGTTCCCTGGGCTTCACCAGCAAGGAGCAGCGGAACCTGGGGCTCCTGGTGCACCTAATGACTACAAATCCTAAGATTCTCTACTCTCCAATCGGCTCACAGGTTGACAAGGTCATCCAGAAGGCAAGTGCTCTTGCATGTGGGTGTACCTTCACTTCTGTGCTCTCCAAGGCTTGCTTACAAATGCGTCACAGTGCTTGCAGCGAGTGAGGGACATGCAGGCTAATGCAAAGACTGCTGTTTTCAGATTCTGCATTGACTGTACTAATTTTAAACTGCCAAACTGAGATACAGAAAATTACTCATTTAACTTATCAGTCACCCGCCCCCGTCTCCCAGCTGCACACGAGCCAAATTGACTATTGACTCCCCGGTCTGTCAATCAGGCACACCCAGCTGCACACTGGCAACCGGTCAAAGGACGTCAATCAGTTGTACGTTAGAAGAGAAGCAGAAGATGGTGGTGGGTGGGGGCTCAGCCTGGATGTAACTACGAGCAGGATACATGGGGAAAGCATCAGGTTAGCAAGCAATTTAAGGGGCAGTTTAGGTGGTCGGTGTTTCCGGAGAGGCTGAGTACAGTGGCACGTGTCTGTTATTGCTTTTCCTGAAGTGTGGAACAGCACAACTATCAGATTATGAAAAACAGCCTGTAGACACCATTTGCTAAGAGGTCGGTAATGAGGAGGAAGGAAGGCCAGGTATTGGGGATGAGAATATAAGCCAGAGAGTAGAAGTTGGTCAGGTTGTGGTCAGGCAGTGAGTGCTGATCAGGAATGATCATTTAGTGGTCAAACTATCACTGAATGGTTGGGGAGAATGCAGCAGGCATGAAAGTGCTGTGAGAGGCATAATTTGCCTTGCCTTGGAGCAGGTTAGCTGACGCATCCTTTCTCTGCCGCCCCCTACAGGCCAATGAGACATTTGCGTTTGTGGGCAATGTGACACACTACGCTCGCGTGTGGCTCAACATCTCTGCAGAGCTGCGGACCTTCCTGGAGGAGGGGAAGCTACACGACCACATGGCCTGGCTCCAGCAGGTGCACGGAGGCGTGGGTGTTCCGTGGGCTCACACAGTATTACTCAAGCAGTTAAACTTGACTGATTAATTCCTACGGAACCCCGGAATCCATTTTGCTGTGCTCTGTTGGTTCA
The DNA here is from genome assembly GCA_009936485.2 of Gymnarchus niloticus. NCBI lineage: Eukaryota > Metazoa > Chordata > Actinopteri > Osteoglossiformes > Gymnarchidae > Gymnarchus > Gymnarchus niloticus. Next base: position 5,856 of record JAACJT020000728.1, on the reverse strand, counting down.
TTGCTCTCTGAAATTGGACTGAGAGCCAACTGGAAATGAAATTAAATTTGTTTAGTCTAGTGGGTTTGACATAAGGAGCCTAACAGTAGAAGATGTCAGGGTTCACCCTCACCTGTGGTGTTCATTGTGCTGTCAGCTAATTGTAATGCAGGTCCTTGGCTTGTAAGATCCAATTATTCTATGCAAGCGAGCACTAAATTAGCGTATGTGAGCCGTGAAAGAGGAGTGTACATCTGGTCTTTGACCTCCTCTGTCTGTGTGACTGCAGTTCATTGCCGACTTGCGGAGACACCCTGAGCTGCTGAACGACACAGATAACGAGTTTGTGAGGAGCCTTCTGGAAGGAAACTTCACCCTGCCCAACATCAGCACCCTGCTGGAACAGCTGGACACCATTGACAATGCTGCCTGTGGTTGGACACACTTCATGTCCAAGGTCAGCTGCCTCGTTAACCATATGGAGGGGAGGTGATGGTCCAGAAGGCTTAATCAGCCCACTTTGAGCCTTCAATTTAGTGCAGTGACCCTGATTGTGACCATGTCCAAAATCAGGAAGTGACATCTCAGCTGGAGAATTTTTGCTTAATGTTTGTTGATCAGCAACTTTGCTGCTTGCCCACAAGTATATATGATTCAAGATCCATGACCAGAAGGCTGTCAGTTCTAATCTTAAATTGGACCTGCCACTGTACCATTAAAATGGTCATTAAAGTTAAAAATGTGCTTGGATAAATGTTCATCTCTATAAATGGGTGGCGTCTTTTACTCTGCAAGTTATTAAAAAGCTGCAAAACAAATAAATCTCAGTAGAATTGATGTTGAAGGATATTTGGACAATTCCTTGGACCAATTGTCATCTGTCTGCGGCTAACAGGTTAGTGTGGACATCTTCAGAGGTTTCCCGGATGAGGAGAGCATCGTGAACTACACACTGAACCAAGCCTACCAAGACAACGTGTCTGTTTTCGCCAGTGAGTTTCCATGGTTGCACCGATGCCCCCCTGCTGAAAAGACACACCTGAAGAGCACAGCTGGAAATTCAATAATGGAATCTCATGTTCTCCCACCCCTCTCCAGGTGTGATATTTCAGACCAACAAGGATGGTACTCTGCCACCCCACGTTCTCTACAAGATCCGGCAGAACTCCAGCTTCACCGAGAAGACCAACGAGATCCGACGGGCCTACTGGCGACCAGGGCCCAATACTGGAGGAAAATTCTATTTCCTGTATGGCTTTGTTTGGATCCAGGGTATGAAGCAGTTTCCCTGAGCTGGCCCGTATTACATCCGTTGGCATAATTCCTTGCTTTGAGCTCGCAGTGCCCAGCGCTGTGTGGTAATCCTTTTGGTGTTTAGCACCGCTGATGGGCGGTAGCATTTGAAACGAAATGGGGATGTGATGAGCGGAGGTATCCAGGAAGAACCAGTGGCTGAGAATAATAAGGCCTTTGGACAGTCGGATTGATGTCTGCTTCCCCTTTGTCACAGACTCACGAAGCCTGGGAGACCGTGAGCAGTTATCGGGAGCAGTGGAGTGGTCCGTCAGGCAAATGCTGGGGTCCTAATATAAAATGCTCTGGGTATTTGTACCCTCACTCACTGTGTAGTGCCTCAGCATTTTGCGATCAAGTTATTTATGTGCTTGGCTTATGATGCTCTGCTCCTCTATAGTCTGGAATTTCATACTTTATTTCCCGTTTATAAATTTAGAAGTCAAGTGAAGAAATTCCAATTCCGGCATGCAAACCTTTCCCTGGTATAATCGAGGCTCACAGTGATTTAGTTTTTGGTCTGTAAAGACGCTGTGTTGATGTTTATGCTCTTTTTAAATTGTTTTTGTGGTGACATTTTTACTGCCGTTTCTTCCTTAGCTGGAACAACACCGGTATTGATTCGGGAGCTCGGTTTGTGGACTGGAAAATAGTTACATTGTGTTCCAGCCATTTTTGAAGAGTCAACAGGAGCTAATCTACTGACTGATTTAACATGTCAGATTTATTCGTTTAGCGTTTGTTATACGCTGTGGATAACATAACTTCAGATTTGTGTATATATTCAGTACGCAGTCTCCATTTTACAAATAAGATTAAAAAAAAAACAAAACATGGCACTGATATTTCCCCTTACTTGAAAGTTCACTTTGACCTTACGCCAGGGATGTGATATAAGAATTTTTATAAAATAATGTAAGGATATTCCGAGATTAATCATGTTTGATTTCCTTGCGATAAATGTTTGAGTCAGGTAGCCAGCAAGCATCTGCTAAGATGTTTAAACATTTGAGCAGGAAGTGCTTTTTTGAATACGGTAACCCGCTTATCAGTAGGTGTTATTTGCACCCAAAATCTCTCTGGGAGACTCCGCTATCGCTGAATGAGAGATGTTTGCACAAATGAAAATAAAATTGTCCCATTTATCAGAGTTTATTTCAGTCATTACATTCCTTATTTGCTCATTTAATTTTATGCATCTGTTACTAGTCCCTGAAAGCTGTGTGATAATTCCACTGGGTGGAGGTTATGCTAAATCATTCTTGATTTATCAGTCAGCTTTTTTTGAGGAAACACATGGCTTGCCTGCATTTAAATTAGATTCAGTCCTGTTTTTCTGGGTTATTTCATTCTTTATTAAATTTATGGAAGGTCTCTGACTCATGATAATTTCTCTAGACTTCGCTCATGAAAATGATGGTTCAGGGCCGACCTCCACTCATTGTTCAGAAGGTTTGATTCTTTCATCCTGGACAACCTACTAACATCACTTGTAATTGCGGGAAACCTTCGACCCACTGCCCTTGAGAGTCAGAGTCTTTTGTTTCTGTTCTGAAGCAAGTGCTTATGTCTGCTTCCCAGACATGATTGAACGAGCCATCATCAACACCTTTGTGGGGCATGACGTGGTGGAACCAGGGAATTACGTCCAGATGTTCCCTTATCCCTGCTACACCCGGGATGAGTAAGGCGAAGCACTCTGTTTTTTTGTTTTTTTTTTTTTTGTCTATTGGTACATTATTATGATCTCTCCATCTTCTTCAGATTTCTTCCTATCTGTCTTTTTTTCCTGATTCTGCCTCATGTTATGTTAACCTGCTTTTCAAATTGCTGTATCATCTGTAATCTGCCTCTATCTCCGTGTCTGCGTATCTTCTCCTTTGGTCCACTGAGGTGTGACCGTAGTAATGCCTTTGTGTCTCCTGCATCGAGCCGTGCCGTGCCAAATCCACCCCCCGTTTTTACATGCTCTCCAGCTTCCTGTTTGTGATAGAGCACATGATGCCCCTGTGTATGGTGATCTCCTGGGTCTACTCAGTGGCCATGATGATCCAGCACATCGTAGCTGAGAAAGAGCACCGTCTCAAAGAGGTGCGTACGTGTCTTCGTGCGTCGTTCTGTGCGTCTGCTATCATGTGTATACCTGTACGTGTCCACTTTTGGGGTTTCGTGTAATGCATCATGTGTATCAGCGTTTTTATTTCTGCTGACGGTTCTTTATCGTCTTGGGCTTGTTGAGTTGGGTTTGTTCAGTTGCCTTAAAGTGACAATGAACGGAAAGTCTGTACAGCGTAGCAGTGCCAACATGAGCGAGATCACATGCCCGTAACTGAAGCCATCTGTGTGTGGGCATGACAGCCTGACTTCAACACCCAATATGCCACCTTCTCTGTTTCAGTCTCTCTCAGAAAATGTTCCTCTCTTTACATATTTTTCTTTTCTCTTCTGAGGAAAAACTCAATGCTGCCCCCTGTTGTTACAAACTAGCCCTTCTGTTGTAAGTGTTTTTTTTTTTTTTTTTGCATGTCGCCACGGTCAGCTGATATACAGGAAGTGAGCGCGTACAGTTGAGCTTTTTCCCCTACTCCCCCACCTGTGGGCAGGCCCAGCTGCTGGTCTTTAACCCTCACTCGGCTCCGCCTCTATCCCACCAGGTCATGAAAATGATGGGGCTGAACAACGCGGTCCACTGGGTGGCCTGGTTCATCACTGGTTTCGTCCAGCTCTCCATCTCGGTGACGGCACTGACGGCCATCCTCAAATACGGCAGGGTGCTCATGCACAGCGACCCATTTATCATCTGGCTGTTCCTCACCATCTACGCCATCGCCACCATCATGTTCTGGTAAAAAAAAAAAAAACTGTACAAGTAGCTGGTGTTTGGTGGTGAAGGGGGCTAAAGGGGAGGGGGGTTCAACTCTCAATCCTGGCGTTAGTGTGCCGTTTGTTTCCCTTCTGTTTGTGTGAGCTTCCTCCGCAGTCCAAAAACATGCAGTTAGCGAAACTGGGGCCGATGAATTGCCTATTGTGTGTCCTTGGCTCAGGGAGTGCCCTACCTCATACCCTGATTTTTCTAGGGTAGGTTCCAGGGTCATTATGACCCGGGCAATATGGAGGATGGAGTGATTTTATTTCTAACTATGGATCGTTATGTCCAGACGGTAAATCTTAAATTTGTTCAGGCCAGCTAGCTCTGTTCTTGGAATGGTATCACTGTCTCTTTAAGTGCTTTAAAGGTCCAGAATTTGCCCTGTGGATTCTGCCCACTGTGAAAGCGGCTCTGTAAAGCCCTGTTGTTCTGCCCGTAGCTTCCTGGTGTCTGTGATTTACTCCAAGGCCAAGCTGGCCTCCGCCTGCGGGGGCATCATCTACTTCCTCAGCTACGTTCCATACATGTACGTGGCTATTCGGGAGGAGGTGGCCCATGACAAGATCACCGCCTTCGAGAAGTGCATCGCGGTAAGGGGAAAACGAACGGAAGGAAAAACAGGGAGATCAGTCCCTTCTCTGCCGTGTTCGGAACCAGGAGTGTGTGCGTTTTGATGTGTGAGCTACTGTGTATTGTGTGAGAGGTGAAATGCTAACATGGTTTCAGTACCACAGATGGGCTTTACCATGTGGTGACACTGCCTCAGTGGCTTGTGGGTAAGCTAACTGGCATGTGTAAATTCACTTTTTGTGAATATGTGTGTGTGTGTGTGTGTGCGTGTGTGTGTGTCCTGCCCTGTACCCTGTGCTTCCTGTGATAGGGTTTATGTTCTCCATAGCCAGATACTGGATGATGGATTATGGTAAATGGATGCTAAGGAAGATGGATGGATATTCTTTGAATACAGGTTATATCTGAATGTTATTGTAGCATGGATGTTGTTCATCCCCATGACTCTGGCCAGGATAGGCAGTTAGATGGATGGATGGATGGATGGATGGATGGATGGATGGATGGATGGATGGATGGATGGATGTTATTCATCAAATGCATCAAATAGTCAATGTGCTTAGTCTCCTGGGCAAGCAATTGTCTTCAAAACTCCAAAGCTAACCCCATCTAGAAAATAAATGTGTCTCTCAGCCCTTTTGTGGACAAGTTGCCCTTATTTTGGTTGGGGACCACTTGCCTATTTGATTTTATTGTCATTCTCCTTCCCTTTCATTCCTGCTCACATTATAGTCCCTGATGTCAACCACCGCCTTTGGCCTGGGCTCCAAATACTTTGCCCTTTATGAGGTGGCCGGGGTGGGAATCCAGTGGCGCACCATCAACCAGTCACCAGTAGAAGGCGATGACTTCAACCTGCTGTTGTCCATAGTGATGCTGATCATTGACGCCACTGTGTATGGAGTGCTCACCTGGTACATTGAGGCCGTGCATCCAGGTGAGGTTGTGTACATTTGCCACGTCATCTCACCGCTGGCGGTGTGTGTTGGAGCAGAAATGATAACAGTGTTGCCACTGATAGAGAGTAGCCTAGCAGTAGCTAAACAATATTTGTGGAGTAGTTTATTTCTCTTGGCTTTTTCCATCATATTTAAATTCCATTGGAATTTTTTATTAAATTTTTAAATGAATCATTCAAGACCCAC
>JAACJT020000727.1:0-18057 GCA_009936485.2 Gymnarchus niloticus | reverse complement strand
TGACTGTTGCTTCTTGACTCGCATACAGGTTCCTTAGAAGAGAGATAAGATGGTCTGGGACTCCCATCTCTTTAAGAACTTGCCACAACTTGCAGTACAGCTGTAAAAAATTCAGCGGGGAATGATTGGAAATTTGAAAACAGTAACCTGAGGTTTCAAGTGTTTTATCTGAAGATATCTGACCCTGTTAAGGAATTATAGGGAAAATTTTTCTAATTTAGCAACATTTCTTTTGCAAAAACTTCAAATCCCATCCTCAGCCTATGTTGAGTATTGAGTATTAATACCTTTACCCAGCTCATCTAAGAATTCTCTTCTTTCTGAATTAACTGCAAATCTAGTCCTGGAAATGGTACCAGAACTGAATTCATGCCATGAAATCTCTGATTATACTGCTGAAATTCTGAAATGACTATCAAATGTTTATCAAAAGCTAATTTGCTAAAGTATGTAAGCCAGTTGGATAAAAAAAAAAAAACAAAACATTGTCATCACTTCATACTGTATAATTAGGTAATTTATCAAACCTGTGGTCGGAGAAAGGATTCGGCATCTGCATTGTCACAAAGGAGAAGAGACATAAAGCCTTTTGCTAATTAACCAAGGGTTTCTCTGTTTGAACACGTGAGAAATCATGGACCCTGAAATAGACCTTCATATGGCGAAACATTCACGAGGACTCGGTCAGAATGGAGTAGAATAGTGAAATTACGAAAAGAGTGGTTTGAAATTGAGGCAGCCAATGAGGAAGCCACTCATGGAGGTAAAGATTCAGAGTGGGGAAGCAAGTGGGCCCAGCTGACAGGGGTGGGAGACTTTATATGGGGATCGGAGTGGAGGTGGGGGTGAGCATGAAAGGGCATCCACTTCGGTATCAGCAGGTGGAGAAGAAACATGAAGTGTTGTGGCGAGGGCTACGGCTGGGTGTGGGTGAGCCATAGGGGTTTTCTGCCAAAAAAAACAATGAACTGATTGAGAGTACTGAAGGTGAACCTGCTCTGCGACATGGCAAACCCACACTCAATCACTGGAAACCGGAAGCATAGCTCATTCATTTGTCATCTCCATATTGTATGAAAGTATGTGGTTTGAGCGTAGCTTTAGAGACTGCATTTCAGAAGTAAGTGCATCCATATTCCTGGTTTTAAGGTTTATGGGTGAGTGATTTTCTCATGAGCTAATCTCTGTGAATACGGGTACCTACTCTGAAGTAATAGGTCACATGATTATGTAAGTAAATCACATCCACGATCCATAACTGAATATGGCAAATGGTAATTTTCAATCTTATCTCAAGGTGGAAGTAGAAAATATAAGCAACTCCATTCGCTGAGCAACTAGTAAAATGCAAATACAAAAAACTTGTTTTGTAGTCGTCAGGGGCGTATTCCAGAAACAGAAAGAGGGTTTAACAAATCCTATAGTTAAACCTGAATTCTCATCGGAGAAAACCAGAAGCCTAACTACAGGATATGAATCTCGACAAACCCTGAAGTCGGACATTCAGTTTTCTCTAATCAGAATTCAGGCTTAGCTGCAGGATTTGTTAAACCCTCTTTCTAGAACAGACCCCGGGTTGATAAAATCCAATGATACAATTAATGTGAAATTCACAAGTAGGCCAACAACAATCCATAACAAACCTGTGTATAGGGTGATAATACAGGAGTATGGAATGAAGCGGTTTGAAGATAGACAGATGACATTCATCTGCAAAGGCCACAGAGGAGCCCTGAAGTAGCTTATCTTCATATCTGAGTGTAGTAATAACTGGTGGGTTGTTACATTCCCACCCCCACCTTGAGTGCCTACTCAACGGCTGAATCACTTTGTGGAAAAAACAGCCCCTCTCCTCCGAAACACACCTAACAAAACAGCCCTGATCTGCTAACAAATCCAGTTACCTTGATAATTGTCCAGTGTATCTCCTCCTTAAACCATAATTTGATTATTTAATTACTAGTCCAATGAAAGTTTCAGCTTGAGTTTAGTGGAAATGAACTTTGGAAACCCACACAACCCTGACCAGGATAAGTAGTTGGATGTCGGATGAACTGTTGAAATGGCTTCTTTAAAAATCACTGAAGTCATAAGAATGGGATAAATAAAGCTGTGAAAAGACATTTATTTTCTGGAAGCCTGATTTTGGTGACGTGTCAGGGTCACCACTGCGATTGTAATAAAGGTAACGGTGTTTTTCTGGTCACTCGGGTCATGTCACAGAATGTTCCAGATCTTTATCTTTTGGCTGCTTGTGGTCTCCCACATCAACAGAGTATCAATTCACATGCCGCTCCACAGTGATTTTGGTCCTCATGCTAATTATTTATTGCTTGCTAATTGTTTCCCCACAAACGCCTCAGGTAATGAGTTATCAAGAATAACTTGTCCACTTGTGAGAGACCGTAAAGAATTTTGGAAATTGGGACAATTCGTAGTTTATTTATCACACTTTTCTGTGCTGCTGATATCAAGATGGTTGCTTCCGGAAAAGACAAATCTTGCTTAAATTGCTATTATGTTAGCAGCCCTCTCTGGTCAACACCCATTCTCTGGAGACCAAGCTGCTGAGCTGAAGCTGTGGACCTTGTGACATCAGCCAAACAGACTAGGAGGCCAACTTGGCAGTCAAGGGCAAAACCGATTAGAAGGGCACACCGGTTAGGAAGCTTGGTAATGTAATGCTAAGTCAGGGTTCTGTAGGGTAAGCTCTTACCTGCAGAGACAATGGGGTCAAAGTGGAAGCAGACCAATCAGCATGCAAATACACAAGCAAACGTTTGTCTCTATTCACCCTGAAATATTGCATTGTCGTGTCCCACTTAGATTTGGAAACGGGTTTCATGTTTACTTGCATGGGGACTAATCACTTTTCCAAATCCTCCATGCTGTCAGTCTGAGATGCTTGGGCACAATAGGTCATGAAATATTTAACACTTCATTGCTGGATTGCAAAATTAATATTTCTGTCCATGAATGTGGAATACCATGTTTTATTTGGATATTTGTTAGATTGTTTGATTGGGACAAACTGGCAAGGCATCCTGTGATAAGTGATGGAGTTACACTACCAGCCATCACATTTGAACCTTTAATCCACTAGACACAGACACGGCTCAAACCTGCTGAGAGACACACCACTTTTAGGGAAGCACTGGATTTTATTTTCAAAGCTATCATCTGTTTACCAATACAATTCAATACAGAGCAACTGTATACCGCAACATTATATTTTATTTGTTTCGTAAGAACACCCTGCATGATTTAAATGCACTGTACATCTTTAAGAATATCTGTGACCACTCATCTGTGTCAAATTATGCTGCAGAAGCAAAACGTGCTTTATTCATGTGAGCACAAGTAGAAGGGTATTCATTTGAAATATAGTGGTTGTAGTTTTGTGGTCTGAATAGATGATTGTGTGTGTATCTTCTTTTGACCTCAAACTGCACATACATGAACAAAGGTTTACTTGAATCTCGCAATGATTGTTCAGTCATGCTGATCTCCATCTTGGACCTCTAGCCTCGTGCCCTCTAGTAAATTACTTTCATAACCTTTCGTGCCCCTCTTATAACAGCTTGTTGTGTACGTTTTTGGCAGTGGTGAATCACAGAAAATAGCTTAAGGTCAACACTAACGGAAACCAGAGTGAGATTCATCTGCGGTAATGAGACAAATGGGGAGATCTGTGGTTACACAGGAGGTCTAATTTGATCTGGTCTGGGAGGAGGGGTACGGAAGATCTCACAGTTTCCCTCCCCTCACCACTCGCACCTGTGAGACATCAAAGCCCACTGCAGCGCTTTAAGAACACCGTGACTCTGAGTCAAACACAATGCAGCTCTTAGCAGGTCATTGTGCATGGAGTCAATGAGAAGTTGGAATCTTGAGGCCCCATATAAGGAACAGAATGCAGTGGTCTAATAAGATTTATGGAAGCTTTTACAGATTTTGTGGATATGACCTGAAGACCATCCATAAATGCAGAAAGTGATGTACTGATTAAAAAAAGCAAACTATTGTAATGATTATTCCAGTTTCCCCGCGACCCTTATGGATAAGTGGCTAAAGAAGATGGATGGATGGATGGATGGATGGATGGATGGATGGATGGATGGATGGATGGATGATTGTAGTACTTCACCCAAGCCAATACCTGTGCAACAGTAGAGGTTACTACATATTAATAAAATCTGTGTCTTCTCAGCTTTTTAGACCGTAGAATACATAGCAGATTCTTGTGGTTGGTGTCAAGAATTTTTGATGTGTCTGGGTCTTTGCGGAGCTTTGTTTGGTATAATGCCCAAGTAAATAAATAAGCCAGCTGTTTATCCATGGACAGATGGTTATGTAGCGAAAATGCTAAAAAATGCTAATTCATAACTCTTAGATATTCTGACAGAAAGCTGAGGATGGGGGTGGTGTGGTGAAATGACCTTCTTCCGCTACTGAAAGGCTAACATAGGCAGTGCTCTGTCAGTCCGTCGGGGTGGATACAAGCCTTTCATAACACCACACAGAACTGGGAGGCGTGCAACACACGTAACACAATCACGTGAGTGAGTGCAGTCTGTTGTCATACTGCGCTGCGTGAAGAATGCAGGGAGCCTGCCATATACAGCAGGTACATGCGGCATGCATGTGAGAGGATGCATTTGTCTGTACATGTACAATTCTTAAAATGACACACAAATGCACCCCTAAAATGAATTCTTTCTAAGTTCAATTAACTGTAGTGTTTGGGTTATTCATACCCCCTTCTGCTACAGTGTAAACCAAGGCGTTTTGCTATCTGTGGACCTTTAGTCTAAATCAGGGGTGTCCAGTCTTATCTGCAAAGGTCCGGTGTGGGTGCAGGTTTTCATTCCAACCAAGCAGAAGCCACACCTGAGTTCACTGAAAGCTCAACTGATTAAACAGGTGGAATCAGGTGTGGCTCCTGATTGGTGGGAATGAAAACCTGCGCCCACACCGGCCCTCTGCGGACACCCCTGGTCTATGTTTAATGTTACAACACTTACAACAAATTAGTTTTGCTTTCATAATCATCTTATTACACTTAATCTTTTTAAATAACATTTGCTTACATTAAAGGGTGCTTTCAAAGAGGATAATACTGTGTAATATCCATCTCTACAGATGCTGTACATCCCTCAGTGTCTCCTGTCATTTCAATGAGACATCAGTTATGTGTGATTTCTGGAAGCTGTTGTAGGACCAGCTGAGGAGGACACCTGCAGCCTTCAGACACACGGCAGCGATTATTCCTGCTGTTTCTGGTCTTGCAAGGTGGTGAGGATGTTTAGACGAAGCCTCTCTTTGTTCCTCTGAAGATGAGGACATCTGAAAACTCCGAATAAACAATGCTAAGGAGAGTCTGGAAAGCAGGCCGGTCTTGTTAAAGAACAGAAGGCCATGATTCAGATTTTTTAAATCCAGAACCAGTTTGTCTGCCTCTGTGCTAAGGGCCGGCTGCAGTCACTTTGATGTTTTTATAGGATCTATTTTTGTTGACTAAGGCTGACAATTATAATGGCTAAATTACAGCCCCTTTGCAACAAATGCATGATTGCATGTTCAAACACATAATTCCCAGGGCAAACCTCAGCATTTCTGCACCGTTTCTGAAGGCTGATAGGGAGGCCAGTGGTCAGTTTCTGAACTGTACTTTTCCCCCTAAGGCCAATTATTCCTCATTTAGCAAAAGCAACTTTAACAAAAAACACAATTTGCACAAGTTTTTTGCAATGCCCGTGAAGTGTACCTATTAAAACAATTTCCTATTAGTCTGGTTGACTATAAAGTTTACTTAGACCTTTCCAAGATGTCACTTAACTTTCATGTTTCCTTTTTTTTGCCTTTTTTCAGTCTGAAATGCATGGGTTGTCATTCAGCAACGTCCCCAAAGTCAGCCAGAGGACGTTCTGCTACGGTCCAAAAGTCCTGAGCAGGTAAACAAGGAACCAATTCCTCAGAGCCTCGGTCTCCTGGAGCGACATCGTTCTGATTATTTCTTGAGAAACCTTTTAGGGTTTTTTATCATTGTATTACCCTATCCATAGATTGACAAACAAGAAATACTTAAGACTAAAGTTTCACACGTCTGGATTGCGATTTATCCGGAGTAACACAAAACACATGTAGAGTATGTAGATATACATGCGTGTTTGCGTGTATGCGTACATGTATTTTAATTCCTGTAAGACAGGTTCTATCACTTCCCTCTCCAGTGGACCACGAGAGGTTGCATTGACATCATCTGCAGGAAACACAATCGTCCAGCAGAACCTCCAGCAGAACTGAATTGTCTGTATTTAAAAGATAAACACACGTCAGCTGGTAGTAACACATGCAACAGAATATAATGGCTTATAGCTCAGTTTATGAAAGAGTTTTAGGTGCTGTTGTTCAGTTTGGTGGTCTGTTCATGGGTGGGTTACTGCATTCCTGTCCTGATTAGGTAGGCATGACTGGACAAAGAGAGTTTTGAACTGCTCACATCTTACCTTTTTACTTTGAGTGTTCTCGAACGTTTGTTTACTGTTGTGTCTGTACAGCATGTACACAGTTATATTCCTGGCGGAAATCTTGGCCCACCAAAAAAAACCATCAATGTTTGACTACGTGAATTCAGGTGCCTAACATCTGTTTTCATCCAGTGCCGCCAGAGAACACTCAGATAGAGATTGTCTGCAATGTGCTTTCACGAAGGGCAAAAACTCTTGCATACATGGAGATGAGAGGCAGATATTTAGTTGTTCTCTTGAGCTGTCAACAAAAGCTGAACAAGTTAAACTGTTTTGACTGTGAATTTGAGGCTGTCTCATTTAATATGCCACTGTGAAGCAACACTACCCCTGGGACATTCTTGAATACTAAACAATATATATTCAATGTGTTTGCGCATGGATCAGACAGACACAGACAGACAGCGTGAGCTTAATAAAATAACACTGAGATTTGCAAAAGTTCACAGACTGACATTCTATCCAGGGAGTCGTCTGCCATTAACCCATGACAGACTCCCGGTTAACCATGACCCACCGCTTGCTTATTGTTATGAAAAATGATGCTATGGATTAGGAAGTTTATATGCACTCTACAAAATGTTCTAAAGTTATTATTTTAAGGAATGCATATTTCCTGTTAGTGTATTTTGAACTCTTGCTGGTATGTTTTCTGAAATCCATACATTCTCAAAAATACAAGCTGTATTTTGAACATAGCTTATTTTTCAGTGAAAGCCAGCTGGTTACATTAAGCAGTCCCCAGGTCTTTTGAACCAGCCGGGCTGAAAAATAAACTCTTCCAGGAGGTCCTTCTCTTCTGATGCCTGATTGTTGCCCCAATTACTGTACCTGCTGTTAACTATGCAGTTTGTAGCTTAATATTTTTATGGCTGCTTTGGTCAGGCTTTTTTGTAAGGCAATGCTTCACATGTGCAGTCAAGGTTCATCTAAAACATGCATATTTATATGGATCTATGCTGCCTGAGTCCATTAGCTGTAAATCCGTGCAGTCAAAACACTTCTGAATAATCTTTCTGTGGAAAACATACTGAAGCTACAAAATAAATCTATACAGACTTAATAAACCAAGCAGGACGTATTACTGTATATCTCGCTATGAGATCTCATTTGTAATTTAAATTACATCAGTGGATTAAACAAAGTTTGTTATAAATGTGTGCAAACACCAGAATATCATGGTTTTGATCAGATCCTGAATTAGACCGTAGCACCATTTTAAGACCCCACAAGGCATTTTTCATTTGATATAAAGCGGACACTGCATTTTATCAAATATACGTACACGTGTGTTTAGCCTTAATTTATCGCACATGATTGTGATTGGTGCTCTGTCAGCCACACAACCCTGATTGTATCATTTCCTACATGGTGTCATGATTTCAGTTTAATTTACAGTTTTCCTAAAATACTCATGTTTATGTTAATACAGATGTATTCAGAATCTTGCAGTACTGTTTGGTTCACAGTGTATGGTTTATTTTATTATTTTTTGTCTATCTGCTTTGATAGAATGGAGGCTCGCAGCAAGGGTTTCAGGAAATTGGACTGCTCCATACATCAGGTCATGAGGGGTAGGGGAATTTTAGTTTCCCTTCCTTATTCTTGAATTTGAATTGATTCATATTGACTTGGGTTGTTGATTTGTATATTTTGGTTGTAGGTTCTGTTAAACTGATTAGTTTGGTATTTATTTGGTTAGTTAATTGTTTTAATGTTTCCCCTTTTTGTGTCTTGGTGGGGTCCACCATTGTGTATATAACCCCTGTTGTGGCTTGTGGAGAGGAGCTGTAGTTAGTTTGAGCTTGTGCTGGTCTAGGTGAAGGTATTTTTTTTTTTTGTCATGAGCACAAGTTTATATTTTTTATTTTGTAGTAGAAAGATCTTTTTCTTCTAAAAAAAACCTGTGTCCCTGAGCCTTGTCTGCTTGGTCCCTCACAGTGTCAAATTCTTCCCAAAGTGACCTTGATGCTCAACGCTAACCCAGTCTGCAGAGTGCTCAGTGTCTTTTGTCTTTTTGTTTGAATGCACTGTGTGCATAGCTTTACTTTGTTATTGTTAATGCTGATGAGAATGACTGAAAGCGGGTAGCCAAGCAACTTTCAGCCTCTGAGGTTGTGGGTTTGAGTCCCACCCTCAGTACTACGCAGAGAGTTTTCATATTCCAATTTAATTTTACACAGTGCCTATTCCCTACACAGTTACCCCAAGTCACTTAACATGAGAGTGTGCTAATTACATTAATTTCATATTCTCCACATCTCCTCCCACAAACGAAATGATGAAGTGTTGTTTTCGAGTTACCGGTGTGTTAGCGTGTGACTGTGTGTATGCAACCCTGTGTTTCTCAGGATAGGCTGCAGGCTCAACGGAAGCATGTGCTGGATAAACATTTATGGAAGGTGAATGGAGGTCTTGCCATATCGCCACCTTCAGGCTTAGATGGCATGTCCAGATCTGAGGAAACAGGAGGTTGTCGATCTGGATTAAGCAAGAATGAATCATAATTGAATGTGTGGGTGCATTAGCATAAATCCTGGTGGAAGGTATGTAAAAGGTTTATATAACATCATTAACGATGCACATGATATATGTACAAAATATAGTGAAATATAATAGATAACAATCAAACAATATAGACCAGATTTCGAATGACCGTGTTCCTGCTTATTTCTCTTTTTGTCAGTCGGGATACTGGTAGAGATATGGGCCATCCACATTCAGAGAGACAGGAATCCTGGCTGTCAGCAGACACTGACATTCAGCCAAAGATTCAGGGAAAAACATAAGGAAAAGGAATCTGGCAGAAACTAAATTTGTCTTTTTTGTTTTGACTCTCATAGGCTGGGTAATATTCCTGGGAGTGCGGACTGCTGTAGTTTAAATGTTTGGCAGACAATGAGAAACGGCCTGAGTTACCCTTTACACCTTGTGTGACCAATTGATTAATCAGCCTGGCACGACAGCCTGTTTAATTGAGTTTATCTGACTCTCCTCAGGGCTTCGGAGTATCCAGATTTCACTAATGAATGCTTTGACAGTTGCCTTATAATTAAGTGGTTTCACAGTGTTGTCTACTTTGATTTATTGAATAAAATGTTTATTATGGTGGGCCTTGCCATGCTGTGGTCCTGGTAAGAAAGGCTTGTAGTCTAGAAGATCAGCCCTCATTCCCAAGGGTTACGCCATAACATGGTCCCTGTCAATGAGCATCTAAACCCTGGTGAGCTAATAGGATGAATTTAGGGAGAAACACACCCCAGCACCAAAGACAGAACTGGTGTATGACTGAAGATCCCGATAGACGTATTTTATCTCTATACAATCTGTCAGATCTCTTTGTAACTTTTAATATCTGTTTGTTCTCTGTGCTCATCCAATTTCTCTGCTTCAAAGAGTGGCTTACATCAAACCACACGATGTAAGCGCTGACAAAGACAGAAACTGCAGCAGGATATCAGACATATCTGGAATAACCTTTTTTTTCCAAGGAAATTACCCGGGGTTTATGGAATGCTGGATATTCCAAGCATTTGGAGAATTTGCCCAAGTGACTCTCTGTGTTTTGTATCTAGATTTCAAAGGTTTCGTTTAGCCTCAGGATTGTGTTTGGAGGAGGAAGGGTTAAACTGGGGGGCGGCTGGCTTGCCTAATTTTCATGGCCGCGTTCTCCTCCAGGGTCGAGGTGGTGAGCGTAGTCAGATAGAACGAGAGCGTGTAAGACAGGCTGGACAGGGCAGTTTTGGGATGACAGGTGTGCCACGGAAATATTGTCATTTACGGCACAAGAGCAGCTCTCCCGCTGCGGGGCTTCAGTGGTGCATGTCCCAGTCACATAATCCTTCCTCAAAGTGCCCTGGTCCTGTCCTGACTGTCAACACTGCATTATGCTCTGTGTTTGGGGAAAGGGAGAGGAGGGCTGTTGGCCAGTGACATTTGCTACTTTGCTGTCATTAAACAGTAAGGCAACACATTCTGTTGTGGCTATTGTTAGCCTCCAGGCTGTTTGTGCTGTTTATTTGCCAGCTTGGGTGCCCCTGACCCGATTACACTGAGCGCTCCCTTGGAATGCTGGGCGTTCTGTCTTCTGGATGCTTCTGTTTGCATTGGCAGAGGACAGTCCTCTTAGAATGAGAAGCAGCCAAATTGCCCAGGGCTCCAGCAACCCTGGATTGGGTACTAAGGTAACCTTAAGGAAGTGATGGTCAGCTGGTGATTGCTTTTTGCTCGGTGATGCATGGTGACCACTTGAGATGCCAGAGCAGTTGTAGACCTTGGACTCCTTCACCCTGTTCTGCATGCCGTTGTCTTTGTAAATGTTGTTCTCGTTAATCTCAATGTATGGATATCAGGTGCTGCAGAATGGACCTTTGGTGGGTGTTTGGCAAATTGTTTTCATATTTTTAACTTGTCTGCTGAAATCAGTTTAATGCTCAAGATTTGAACAGCCTTTGTGTGATCTTGGAAATATACTTTTTGTTACCTATCTATACTTAATGGATGCTACTTTCACCGGTGTCAGAGAAATAATCATTTCTGACACCCAAAATTTTACATAAATGAATGTCTTATAAGGGGACTTATGGATGACCAGAGAAGACTCAGCATCTTGTATCGTAGAATTGCAACACATTCCAGTATCTTCCTTTAATCCATCTTACACAGATGCTGATGTTGGATTATATCCAGTTTAAACCAGTAAGTCGAGAACAGCCATGCCAACACAGTGGACTGTGCAGTATCAACGTGACCTGCTGTGGGTTGTAGGCCAAAGTGAGCTTCTCATCCACACGAGAGACGAGAAGCCTCTGCAAGATGCTGAGTCATAAGCGTGTTTTTGTGGCCTTCTGTGTTTGAGGGAAGGTTCTAGAGAGGTCTCTGTATGGAAGGCACTATGAGGGAAATGATTCAGTCGGCTTGTGTGCCTGTGAGGGGAGCTCACGGTTTCCCTGAGTTGCTCACCTTATAGCCCCTCACATATGTCATTTTTAAGAACATAAAGGAGACCCTGAAGTGTCTGAAAACTGATTTGTAAAAAACTGGGAAAAAGTACAAACAAACTAAAAATCAAAAGCATGTGACTGTTTTATAGTGGGATTCTGTCTTTGGTCACCTGTTCCTGCTGAAACTTAAAGATGCTCTATGTCACTTTCATTAAGTGATGTGGTCACATGACTACTCACCTCAGAGTGTCTTGCTTTCCGTGATCATTTTAAGTCTGTTTCTGGTCTGAAATGTATCCTTGTATTAATTTAGTTTGAGATATTTGTTTTATCACTTTCAGTTGACAAGCTGAGCATTTCTGCTCTCTTTATTTTCAGATCTGTTGCCCTCAAGTCTTTCCTGCTTCCTGCTTGCTGTCCTCCAGTGAGACTGCATGCTTTTTCCTCCATGTGAGGAGTGGTTATGAGAGTCACCATCCCAAAACTGTGTCAAACTATGATTAACGTGCCACTGTTCTGAAATTCAGCTTGGACTGACAAATTTGGCATTCTTTATTCATTGCAGACAGCAGGTGAATGTTAACGATTTGGCGGCATGAATTAAAATTCAGTTTTGCAGTGCAGTTTACATAAGCGTAACTACCAGTGGATGGATGGATGGATGGATGGATGGAATTCTCTTAATCAGCCTTGTGCTTTGACTTCAGGGAATACAGGGGGAACCTCAAACACCCTCCCTAAATTATTCACAATCATCTCCAGCACTTGTCTGATTATCTACAAGTCAACCTCCTTTTTCCACCTTTGCCCAGAGGTGTTGAAATGAGGTTTTTGAGGGTAGGGGGACTTCACTGCAGTCTTGGGGGCATGGTTCCTGCTGCTCAGTGGGGTAGCCTGCTTGTCAGCAGAGTGTAAATATTTAAACACTGGTGCTGAAGGCTCTCTTTCATTCAGCTGCGGGAGAAGCACATGAATAGTGTATTTATGATTTTTTATAACAGAGTCCGAATTGCAAATCGAACCTGGTGCGTGCTGAGAAGGACACCAGCAGAGTCCAAGGACATCCAAGATCAGTTTGTACACTTTTTATATTCCAGCAACCCTCACTGAATCTGTATTGACGTGTCCTGTCACATTTGACGAAATTACAGGCTCCTTCTTTGCCTTTAACATTTCAGAGGGTGGCCAGGTAAGCAAAATTCCCCAGAACATTTGGATATCACACATGTTCATTAAGCTTCATGCTAATGTGGATGTGGTTGTTATGAAGTGAGCTGTTCCCCTGGGAAGCACATCTTGACTTGTTTGAATGCCTGACCTTGGATTGACCTTCACGTGATTATGGTAGGAACTCCCCACTCGAGGGAAATGAGTTGTTCCTCCTAGCTAAAACTGAAATTCGACTGGAGATTGTATTGTTCACTTCTCCCAGGTCTCCCGCAGGGTGATCAATCATTGTGCTGTAGCTCAAACTGTAATGCATGGCATGTAAGACTGCCATCACCTGTGAAAAGGACTGCATTTATACAATTTTCTCAACTTGGACAATATAATTAGACAGAATAATGTGCTGTTTCTCTCCAGCCACAGGACAAGCAACAGTGTCCTGTGGCATTTCAGTTCTTACTGAGCTTTGTATTTAGTTCTTGTTAATCTTCCAGAGTCTTCCACTTGAAGGCCCTGTCCTCTCCAGCCTGGATTACCCAGAAGCCAGTGCTACATGAAATTACATTCTGGCAAAGAACTTGGGTAGCAGTCAAAATCCCAGTAATTAATTTTAAATGGAAATCCAGGAAACATTCAACAGCAATTTTTATCCATTGGCTTTTTTGCTGATTTATGGTTAGATTAAATGGAATCAAGAAGAGGGGGTAGATCAAAGAAAACGGCTACACGAGTCAAAGCCAAGTAGAGGGGGTACACCCCAGAAAGCGGCTGCATGAGTCAAAGCCAAGTAGAGGGGGTACATCCCAGAAAGCGGCTGCACGAGTCAAAGCCAAGTAGAGGGGGTATATCCCAGAAAGCGGCTGCACGAGTCAAAGCCAAGTAGAGGGGGTATATCCCAGAAAGCGGCTGCACGAGTCAAAGCCAAGTAGAGGGGGTACACCCCAGAAAGCGGCTGCACGAGTCAAAGCCAAGTAGAGGGGGTATATCCCAGAAAGCGGCAGAAACAGTACTTAAAAGGAAACCTTTTCAAAATTTCCTGAGCTAATGGAGTGCCAAGTAATAAGTTATATATCAGTCAAATTTTTATAATTCAGATGCTTATGACTTAGCCTACATTCTAATTAGCCCAAATGACAGAAGCATTTAACAGAATTTAATTAAGCGCACAATGGTTATCATTAAAATGGCAATCAGTGTATAGTCCTTTAAGAAGTTTGGAGGCTAGCAAGCTCGCTGATGCAGTGTAAAGGGTTGCTGTTAGAACTTTTCTGTGCAGTAACTCACATTATCATTTTGGTAATGAAGATTTCATGATGCTCAGCCTGGGCGCTGAAGCAGGCCCACAAATGGAACGGCGCTAAGTTGTTCTTACCACATGCATAAAAGAAATGCTAGTAAACGGATGGCTTTGGATGCTAACATTACCCATGACAACACAGCTTTGGGAAAGCTTTCTCTATTTTGTCATATCATGCAAGTTTTAGTAGTGCATTGGTTCTGAGGATGACTTTCCCCAGCTGCTCGAACACAGCAGAGCTGGCGGATACCCCAGGGCTTACCACATGGCCTTGGGTTGTTATGGAGACAGAAACCTGGCGCCCAGGGTTGCCACGCACTCACTCTGCTCAGAAGTAAACACCCGTGAGGAGGAGGTGAACGGTGAGAGGGAGTTACTCACTGTGAGCCAAGCATGTGTCAGGCTCAGTGTTCCACCGGCTGCGGAGATAAAACGCTATGCATACAGGCTCCAGTTTCGACCTCAGGTCCTTCTGTGTTTCAGCATTTCAGGCAAAGAGAATTTAGCTGCTTTGTGGGCCAGTGGATTAAGATGACTGCATACATCTCTATGTAATGTTTGTAATGCAATATCAGCCAACAATTAAAAAGCCCACAGGTGGTCAGGTGACTTGTGTTGCCCCTCCCTTCCAGACCAATAACCTGCGTGAGCAGTGACAGCTTTGGGTTAATCGCTCAATTTTCGTCTTCTGAGAGTGTCAGCAGACACGATAAACTTCAGGATACACGACGGGGGCTGTGTAGTCTGTCCACACCAGTGTGGGTGTGAAGATGGGAGTGTGGGAGAGACAGGGAGAGAGAGAGAGAGAGAGAGATTGTTATTGCAATCTGGACAGGACTGATGCACACGTGCACAGTGGCTCACGTGAGTGGAGGACCCCATGTGACTGAGTTGTCCACGGTAACTCCATGCTGAAGATCTTTCTAAACACTCTGCCTCTCTGATGACTAGCAGTCAGCCCCACTCCACCTCACTCTGCTAGGGCGGAGGGTATCGTGACATGGGACCACTGTCCCTGCAAAGCCCATTTCACCACCATGATAATGGACAGATTTAGTCACTCAGTGAATACCATCGTTTCTGCCTGTTAAAACTAACCTCTGACATTTTCACATTCTCCTGTGAGGTAAATTATTACATGGAGTTGGATAAAAAAAAAAAAAAAGTGTTTATTTCACATGCCATTCCCTGTAAATATGGATTCACAGGAAAATTTATCAATCTATAAATGGATTCCCTAAATACACACAGACAGCCATGATAGATAGAGTTCACGGGTTGGGGTTGATGTACTTCAGACATAACGCTGTGTCCTTCAGAAAACTTCTTTACTTGTTTCAGGCCTAAAATGTTTTTTACTCAAAGTATTTTGGACTGCTGTTGTATAGCAGTGCTGCCTTTCAAAATCTCTGTTCAATCTCTGTTCTGTGTGCGTGTTCCTACCTCATTTCATGTTGGACCAGCCAGGATCAGCCAAGTCGCTTATGTGACACAGATATGGCATAAGGAAAACAGCCTCATTCTCAGCGATGCAGAGTGCCTCGCAAAAGTACGCAGACCCTCCGTGTGCCATTTTATTTTGTGAAATTTAATAGTAATTGAACATACATATAAATCAAATATTAAATACAAGCCATGCATGTTCAGAGTGAAGATTGAGGCTAAGATCAACTTTACTTTGCTAAGATGTAACTGAAATAAACATTTCCATGCTGTCACTGATTCTCAGTGCGTTCGTTAAATATGTTCAGTGGCGGTTCCGGGCCATCCCAGAACACATCCCCTTCACGACCAGGATTTTGTGAAGCTTGGCCCGTTGCCTGGTGATGGTAGGCAGGCGAAAACCCTGGCAGGGCTGCCGAATGGAATCTGTGTGGAAGTCGGACACTCACCTGCCTGCCTGTGAAAGGAAACACCCACACTGCTGTTCTTATCTGGACTTGTGTCCCAACGTCTCATGAACAGTTCGCTGTACTTTGAAAAGTCCCCTTTTCTTACTGTGTTTTTGTACTGTTTAAGGACTGTAAATGTATCAGTGTCATCTACCTCGTACTCTGAAATCTAGCTAGCCTGGTCCAGAGCAGAGAGCAGTGCCCAAACTGCTGTAGGACCTGGATGGGAACCCACACTGCTTCTCAATCATCGAGTTTTACAGCACAAAGTTTCCCTTCTCTCACTTCCTGGCTGAGAACCTGTGTGTGTTTGAAGGATAACAGACATGCTGTTGATCTAGCCGTTAGTCACCTTGAATGAATGTCTGTTATTAGCTGGAGACTCTGTTAAGCTGGGCAAGTAAATATGTTAGCGGTAAACTGTAATCCTGTGAACATTAGCTAGGCGTTATTACAGAAGATAGCCAGAGTTTACATCTGAGAGTTCCACCCCTCCAGGTGGGTTTTATAAAGACAAATGCCATTGTTCAGCTCTGGTGTTTATGAAGAAGTTCTCAGCCACGTGTGAGTCAATGTTACATTGTTCTAGGAACAATTAAGGTTAACGGCATTTTGTTGTCAGATGGATTTTAAATCTTTAAATATTGTAAGTTTATCTCTAAGTTAGAAAACAAAACCTTACGTAATTAATCACGACACATAATACACTCATTAAACAACTTCGTACACAGAAAAATATCCAGAAACTATTTCTAGGTAAACTGAAACCTAACAAGAACGTTTCTGTTGGTACGCAGCTGTCTATTTTTTTATAATTATCCTGATATTGTTGAAAAAATATGACAGGACTCCACTGGCAAACCAGTATTAGTGCTTGTTGAAATGTGTTTTTGTAGTTCGAGTGGAGATCTCTTATAGGATACATTACTAACATTTTAACACAAAATTAATAGCATACAATTGTGTATTTACTTTTTTGTCCATTTTAAGTAATGCAGAATGTCTTCTACAAAGTCAGCTGAATAGAAGTTGACAAGTTTTGGTGTTCCTGTGGCGATAGCTTTTAAGAAAATAGTACTTGATGTTACACCTCTGAAATCTATTTTTGGTGGTCTGAAGTATGATTAAAGAGTTTGAAATGTCCGGAGCATCCGATGGGTTTTGGTGATAAAAACCTCGGTCGTGTCACACTGTGTACTCCGAGTCTCGTTCAATACGGCCAGATGTAGGACACACACGTCCACTCCAGAGATTCGGGCATTTGCTACCCGTGGCAGCAGGGAGGTCAGTGAGGTACGGGCAACTCAACACTTTTCCTGGGTGGATGAAAGTGACGCTCGGCACTTCAGGCCCGCATGAATGGGAGGCCTTGACTCAATTACGGTCAGGATGGAGGCAGCGGTTCTAAAAATACGAGAGGTTAATGCTGCAGCGAGACTGCCTGCAAATCGGCAGGCCAGAATTAGCGGTGACATCAAAAGGGGGAAAGAATGGAAGCGAATTAGGAGCGGAAGGCTAGCAGAGTACTGACAGAGCCCAAAATAGGCCCGATTGCAATTACGCAGTAACGGCTAAGTAAAGCAGGACATGTCGGGATTACTTCAGGGGCAGAATAACATCTTTAAGCCTTTTTCCATCCACATCCCTATTTGCCTTTTTTAGCAGATGACAGAGGAAAAGATGGGGGACATGGACTGTGCCAGATGGAGTGATCTCATTGCTTAGGAGTCTCTTCCAGCCAGCCTTATGTTAAGAAAAACGCCCCACTGATTCTGGAACGCTCCAGAATGCTACTGTTTGTCCAACCCCCCAACACCACTTCCAGTGTGTGGATTTAATCATCAAAGTGTCCTTATAGCTGTGTGTGTACATCACTCATTAAGCCTTATGCTTTCAGTTTAATTGTACCTCTCCCATGTCCTTGACCTGTGGAGCTAACTGGCCTGAGGTCAGTGTTTTGTACCCTCGCTTTCTTGGATGCTCTGGCTGCCTTGCTGGCCAGAGCACATGAGAGGAGATGATTTGAATTTGAGCCGTGCTTGTGGGCCTGTGGCCTATGGACACGTGAACTTGATCGAACAGCAGAAGACAAGCTCCTCTCTTCGTTTGCTCCACGTCAAGGTTCCTCTAGCACCAGTGAAGTCACTTTTCAAGCTGAAGGCCAAAGCTCTGTTTATGTGTCCATTTTGGTTGCTCCTTCCCCCCCCCCCCCCCCCCATGTCTGTGGC
>JAACJT020000725.1:0-18066 GCA_009936485.2 Gymnarchus niloticus | reverse complement strand
TAGCAATGCTTTCTAAGGCCTTCTTGACTTCATTCTCCAGGATGTCTGGCTCTAAGTCAGTGTCTCCACCATCATTGTTCTTTTTAATCTCTTCTGCTCCTGTTAGGTCCTTACCATTTTTGTCTTTTATCATGCCCATTTTTGCATGAAAGGTTCCTTTGATAACTCAGATTTTCTTGAAGAGATCTCTTGTTTTTCCCATTTTATTGTCTGCTTCTATTTCTTTGCATTGTTCATTTAAAAACTTCTGCTGCCTTCTACATCTGCAGATATCAAAGCTATCACTGCAGAGATTAGACTTGTTATTATTTCTGGCTGCACAGCTGGTGTACTCCATTGACCAGGCTTATAATGATGAGGAAAGGAAGGATTCATCTTGCAGAATATGCAAGATGTAGCGGAATTGGCACAGTGAGACAGATGTATTTGAATTTTCTTGGATGAAGGCCCTCTCTGACTTTATCCTGCATTCAAATGCTCATGGTTTTGTTAAGCACTAAGACAAAGTTTATAATCGATGTTTGATTGAGCTGACTCAGGTTCCTGCTTTAAATGCAGCCCAGTGAGGTCTAGAGGTGAGTGCCAAACAAATTAAAATCGATACTGAGCTTTATGTAAATTAGATCAATGCATTACAGTACGATTTCATACACCAAAGGACTGCAGCATCGTTTCTGTGTTCCTTTAAGAAAAGATAACTTGGCAAGTGGCATATTGCAGTCCATAGATTTTCATCATTTAAAATTATTACTGACTTTTTAGAAGGAAGCCATTTAGCTCTGTATGTCAACTACATTTAGGTTTTGCTGATGCATAAACAACGACTACAATCCTGTAAAATATAGAATGGAAAAAGATGAAAAAGGAATACATTCGTCAAAATGAGATTATCAGTGTCAGCAGGCATGTAGGTGTAACTTCTCGAGTTTTACTCATGTGTTTAATTGTGCCTGTCCATTTGGACAGGGTGGATGTTTTCAAAAGAGCAATAAATTCACCTTGACCCCCATTAATGTTGCCGACATTAAATTAAATCTGCACAGTCAGTGGTGAATAAGTTAATTTTCAATCCTATCATGCCATCATATTGTAATTTCTAATCCGTATTCCTTAATCTTTCTGGATGGTTGTCCTAAGGTCTCAAACCTATTACCCAATACATCACTTGTTTATTACTGACCTTTAATAACTGATAATCAGCCTTTATATCCCAATTTTATAACCTCCTGAAACATAATAGTGTAAATGAGAAAACATTAACATTGCCTGGTCATAGCTTGAAATGGAGCTGGAGAAGTGGTCGTGGATTTCAGGTTGCTGGCAGTGTCTCTTTCACAGGACGCCATCTGGTCTATGCTAGGCAAACAGGTGGCTGAAGCAGCCATTGACACCTTTTCATCTTTGTGTTGATGTAAAACTGTGACCATCCTCCAAGGTTCATGAGGTAAAAGTAGTCGATGAGAACAGTGATTTAATGACACCAGCTCCCAGGATCACAAACAACAGCAATAATATTCCACAACAGTAGGAGGCCAGAAGTGCAAAGAGCACAGGAAGCACACTACAAAACATAGCAATATACTTACGTATGCATTTAAGATAGCATTCTCTGATTCACCTTATTTGATTAGAATGATTTTTATTTTTTGTCTTGTGATTTTAGTAGCAGAAGTAAACTGTTTTAGATACTTGTGCTACACAAAGATGTTGTCAGGAGGTCAGCGTAGGGTAATTTTAAACCCTGCATTGAATTGGAGAAGCAGCTAATGAACGAAGATACTAAAAATTGCTAACACTTCCCCAAAGTATGGTTACTTGAAAATACCATGTTTGGTTGATTTCATTGATTGTTACTGTGGTCCAGCACCATCCAGTATCCATGAATTTGTAGAGGGGATTTTTGATCTTTTAGCCAAAATGTTAGATCAGATAAGTTGTCAGGTTGCTGGACATATGACTTACACTCCACACCAATCTGAATCAAGTACTCCCAGTGACTAGGAACTGACACCTGACCTTTTATTTCACTGACATAATCTCTGAATTACATTGCTTTTAGAGCTTATACTTTGGTCCTGTGTGGCCTGGCCTCAACCTTACTGCATGCCTACCAGGTTTCTACTACATTAACTCATTTTTTCCCACTCTTCCATCTTGTAGAGGTTATTGATGACTTAAGCACTGCCATCTTTCATCTACTATTCGCCCTTGGACTTTGGTTCTCCCAGCCTGTTACGGCTTGCTTTGACTATGATAGGGCTGGATTCATAGGCCTCGATTTAGCAGGTGCTCCAGGGCTGGAGCACCCACGGAGATGGTTGAACAGCCACAGGGAAATCTCAGAAGTAATGTGTAAAGACAACAACTGGATGCCAATCCGGAAGTAATGCAGTGCACAAAATTAGCTCAGGAATGAGCAACACCGCAGTACTGGCAATTCAAAATTTTTTCTCGCCACAGCACTGGGAACTCTGCTCCTGTAGTACCAGCATTTTAGACACCCACCGAGCAAAACATAAATTGATGCCATTGGCTGGATTTCTTTCTCTGTTGTAGGGCTGAATGAGTAATGATATGCCCAGCACCATTCATGATGGCATGGCAGTCAGTTTATGATTACTGTTTTGTGGCATCCAAGAGTATACATGAATGCTGTGGAAGTCTGATTTTAACACAACTGAACTCTCAGAAGTTCACGTTTTGTTAGTACTAGATGGTGCTCAGGACAACTTAAATGATGTTTCTTTCATCCATATAGAATATCTACAGGCAGTTTTCATGAATTATCCTGATATTAAAGAACCAGCTCCTACTTGGCACAGAATGCAAGATGAAGAGGTTCTCTTTTCTGTTCTCACATAAATGTAGTAATGATTTCTGATTTAGATTTACTGATGAGATGCCTCCCTCCCACATACCACACTGGGTGTTGCATAAACAGTGAGTTTTGATAAGCTGCGCTACAAGTGTCTTTCTTTTATGTGTTATAAATACTTTGCTCAACAATGCCTACTCAAACTTCATAAATATGTATTACATAAACACTTTAAAAATAATCAAGGTTTCCATTGAGTAAGCAGTACATATTTTCACAAATTAATGTAATCTTTGAGCACTTCTGTAGAATCTCATTTTAAGTGTTCCAATAAGCTTCGGTGAGCTGAAAGCCAAATTTAAACTGAAATATGATGGAAATTCACTGACAGTTATGTCCGTGTATGATTTGTTTTGTAACTCAGTTTCAAAGTTGAGTAATGGCTGCAGCATTCCACACTTTATTGTATTTAGTTGTTAAGCCATGCATATTCTATTTCATGCTTAAGAAACAAACAAAAAAAAAACAAAAACAAGAGAGTCTGTCTTTAGGAGTACCTAAGTGTCATGTGAAAGACTTGCAAACAACTGGTACTGACAGTGTTTGAACCAGATTGTCTTAGTGTGTGCTACCAATAGCACAAACATGCACCTCCTAACATGTGCACATGCTCAATAACATACTGTAGCCCAGGATTTATGGGTATTGTAGTGTGATGAAAACATATTCGGAACAGTAGGTTGACTAGATATTTAATAAAGGTAACTGTGTTACTTTTGCCTGGGATTCCTGGTGAAATGTTTTCCAGAAAACTAACAGGCAGGTTGTGTTGTGTATGTGATGTGCATAAATGCCAGACTTAAACAAGCCTGGAGTGTTATTGTAATATATTTCACTATGAGCATAAAATGTTCATTTAGGGGGAAAAGAAGAATTGTGACGTTGCGGTTCATTACATTTTAGGAAATTATACCTGAGCATCCTCATTGGACAATTAGTCATGTCAGTGTTATGTGATAAGTAAAATGAACTGATAGACAACTCTATATTCAGTCATTCAATCTGTGTGCACCACTGGGTCTTTTTAAAAATGCAAATACTTCCTTCCCACCCACCTCACCATCCAGTGGGGAGTGTTCATTTATTTTTTTTACTGAATGGTCTGATTTGTGATTCCAGTGGAGAGAGCATCCTCCAGCAGTAGAAACGAGGCAGAAGGGAATTTAATTTTGAAAAAAATGGCAATGAGAAATGACATCAGAGCAAGGAAGAGTGAAAGAGAAATGGTATTAGACCGCTCTCTGGAACAAAGAGCAGAGCAGGAGATGAAGGAGTAAGAGGAGAGGTCAGCTGGAAATCCACTGCAGTTCTTAAATATTTTACTCATACATCCTTTCAAATGTCAAATTAAATCTTCATTACAGTTAATTATTATTCATTAAAACCATGAAGAATGAGTAATTGTGACATTCAGAAAGATATTTCATTATATGAAAAACTATGCTTATTTGTAGGAAGCAGGCTGGGCTAAGCTTCAGATGAAGCTTTAAGATCTGTCTCTTGGGAGTCCTGGTACTTGTTTAGGATGGCAGAAAATCTCTACTTTTCAGTTTTAAGGTTTTTGTTCATTTTGAAATACACATCACTGCAGCTTCCTGTAGCGTACTTATTTCTAATATTTAAAGTCTTTGTTAGCAAACTACATGTTAAGATGTAATTAAAAACACTGTGAAAGTTTCAAAAGAAAGAACCATCTCAATAGAGGAATATACTTTTGAAAATAGTCAAGATACTCACTTATTCTTCAAATAAATACAATGTGGAATTTGAGTTGTCACCAGCTTTTTCCTGGCTTATGTCATACTAATAACGTAGGGATGGCCTCATTGCTGAGAAAGCTTGCCATACCAGGACCAACAAGCGGTTTTGCTTTGGTAAAAGCAGCACAACTTGCCATTGTTCTCTACAGACTATAAACACTAAGCTGTTTAAAGAGACCTTAGTCTGACCCGTGGAGAACACAGAAAAAAAAAAAAAAAATGGAAACCAAAACTCAATCATTTTGCATTACAGTGAAGGCATGTTATGAAGAATTTTTTTCATTTTGCATATCATTCAGATACCAAGATACTGTTACTACAGTTATCGACCTGACATTCCTATATTCAGCACCACAAGTACCTTTTTGACCATCACTCAGCATTTATCATCTGCGTTTTTTTTTTTCCCCAGAATTCATAGTCAAAGTCGACACGTGTGTTTGAGACATGCTGTTAAGCCATTTACAGTTTATTTGTTTCAGGCGGCATATTCAATACCATTAAAGTGTACTGCGGAAATGTGTGAGTACTGTGATGATCTTCCAGATTTTCAATAAAAGGCATCATTAATGGTAGAGCTCATCCATCTCTTATGTAAAATCGAGTACAGATAAAACCTTTTTGTGCTTAGGAGAACAACTAAAATGTTTATAATACTGACAATATACTCACCCAAGTGTTAATAAAAAATGTAAATAATCCATTAAGAAGAGAAATGGTGATGCCGCAAATGTCATTGATGAAATAATTTCAGCAAAGCATCTATTATTCATTAACCCCCTGCATTGCCTATTTTTGTCCTAAGCATATGAGATGAATGTCATTATCTCTGTCTTTATTTGCCACACAGACCTGATAAATGCATCCTTAGAAACCTTCATCTGTCTTCTTGGATATAAAATATAAAGTTGTACTGTTAAAAATAATAATAAAAAAAGAAACAGTAGAACTCATCTGACTGAAATAATCATTTTGTTTCGAATGCATTAATTTGGACATCAAAACATTTTGACATATGTATATATATGTGATATGACATGGCGTGTCTATCCAGCTGTGCATCTTTAAAACTGAATGTGTAGTTATATGCGTTCAGGCAAATGTCTGTCTTTCCAGTCCAGCTTTTGTCACAGTCAGCCAGGGTATTGCCTAATAACACAGTTTTCAATGAGCACATGCATGGTCAATGGTGACATAATCACGGATTAATTGGATGGTCTTTTGTGGCACTGGAACATGGTTGGTCAGTGGTTAGCACTGTTGCCTTGCCTCTTTAGGGTTGGGGGTTAAAATCCTGCCTCTGGTTCTCAGCACATTGAGATTGCATATGTTTTGAGGGTTGCTTGGATTATGCCCTCCAACAGGTTGGCACCGCCATCCAGGAGGACCCCCACCTTGTGCCCCACAGCAACCCTGACTAGGATTGAGGAATTTTGAAAGTAGAAAGAAATGATCTGATTTCAATCCCAGGAGAACTGCTGTGGTATGAAAGTGTTGTTGATTTTTAACAGTCTGAGAAAGACATTTTTATAATCACACTTCATGATCACCTGTTTGGTAAACGTGGTGGTCTGTTTGGTCTGAATAATTGTGCTGTTAACTTATAAAGCAGTGTTTCCTTTATTCATGCAATAAGTCACACTTTGATTAAGGACTTGGACTTTGGACTTGAAAGTTTCTGCTTTAATTTCCAAGGGACACCATGTTCCGTTACCAGTGAGTGAGGTGCTTAACCTGATAAATATCTAGATATACAAGTGGATAAGGAGTAAGATAAATGACTCAATGGAAATGAATGAGATGCAAAACTGAGACTTAGAATGTTTCCAAGGGTCCTATTTAATATAATGCAAAGTTTTGTGTTTTTTTCAGCTAAAAAAGGGGAGGCTATATATTAGTAAAAAAAAAAAAAACAATTTTATTGCAAGTTGTTATTATTTTGGTTAATAAGGTAAATTTTACAATTAATGCAATAGTAGATCAACATAGGAGAATAAGCCCTTAAAACTGATATTTATGAGTTGCCAAGAAAAAATTTACCACAAAATAAACTATACAAAAACAAATTTCATTTGGTTTGTAAAAATGGGACGACCAGAGAGTTAAATATTTATAATGCCATTCTTGTGTTGGTAACATAAAAATACCATGTTTGCTTTTTTTTTTTTTTTTTTGTTAAAGCAAGCATTCAGGTTTCTACTTTATACATTTTTGTATATTGTGTAATTAAATTATTAAACCTAAAATTAAAACCCCTGCAGAAGTGGGGCAGGAAAGGAGAGGCTTGATGTTTTAGTAAATTACAGTCACTCGTGATGAATATTGTTTATTGGAGTGGCAAAATTGATGTTTTTGGTCAATGCTTATGCCGCAATGTAATCACAACCTTTAGGGTAACATTGAACAATATATCCATCACTTAAACGTAAGAGAACTCCCACAGATCGACTCCTCAACTAAATTAAATTTAATGTCATATGAATTTCCATTTGGTCTGGGAACAGCTGACTCTGATATCTGAAAATTTCATCAACTTAAACAGCACTTATGTTTCATTTCTGTTGATATTATCTTGTTTTGCAAAAGACTAATATAGTTAAATAGAATGACCATCATGGTAAATGTTACTCACGCAGACAAAGAATATGTTAAATTGCTATACTCTAAAAGCAATGCAGTACATTAACATGCTTTATACTGCTCTAAAGTCATATAGTATGTTCTTCCATTGTTCATCATTTCTTTATTAGGTTTTATCCAAAATGCAGTTAGCCCTGAGATGAAGTACAATATGCTGCAGAAGAGAAGCAGTGCTCTCCCATTGTACACAAAGACAAAAAAAGCCATTTATATATCACCCTTGCCATGGGCAAATAGCCAATTAAAAACTGCAGACCAGGTGGTTAGCCTTCTGCATAACTTTGCATTGTAGTAGGCTGCAGTAAGCCTGCCTCTGGCTGCAATGACATTTACCAGGTCTGCACCACTGACAGGTCAAATAGCAAAATGGTGCTCTATAAGTTGCACAGATGGAAGTGCTAAAGGGTTTTAATAAAAGAATCAAATGCAATCACTGGGCTCAGCCCTGAATGCAAGCGACAACTGAGACTGTGAACACTAAGAAAACAGGGCAAGCGCAGAGTTACATAGAGAGGCACAAATGGGCTACACAAAGGATCCAAAAGCAGAGAACACTACAGGCAGTGATGTGGATTAATTCATGGCACTCAATATAATAAAGAAACAGGTGGGACACATGAGGGCAATCAGGGCAAAGGTAGTTAATAGGGAAATGAGACAAAGTGCACACGCAAAACCCTGGTCAGTACTTCAGGGACCCAGCCCACTGGTGATGACATGACACATGTTCTGCAATGGAAAAGAATAATGTTCAGTACAAAAAATCCATATATATACAGCACTATGCAAAAGTCTTGAGCCACCCCTCATTTCTTCATATTTTGCTGCCAAACAGCCAGACTTGTATTTTTTTGATGTAGTCTTGAGGAATAGTTCTCCAGGCTTCCTGAAGGACTTTCAAAGTTTTTGGCTCTCATTTTCAGTCCAGTCTCTGTACCTGACTAGGTTCAGAAGAATGTTTTTGTTTGTTTAGCCACACAGTGACCTATGTATGAATCATTCAAGCATAACAAAGCCATCTAAATTAAGCCATGAACCAGTGAAGAAAGATGCAGATGATTACAGATGATCAAATGATGTTGCGGTAAATCACTGTACCTATTGTCCCATTTTCCTAGCAAAATATGAAGAAATGAGGATTGGCTCAAGACTTTTGCACAGTACTGTAGTTGTGTGTGTATGTAGCAGATTTGAAAAACATGGAAATGTCTTGTTCTTTGTATGTCATAATCCACATTAACCATCACATTTGTAAAATGTGGGAAAAACAACAATTTTGCATAGTAACATTTTAAATATTGTTGGAAATTCTAATCCTTTTGATATGTCCTGTATTACGCAGTTTGCGGGACTTTCTCATCTTTAATAGGAGTGCAATTTAAACTGACCTACAGTATGTTACACATCTGTAGGAATAAGGATCGTGTAACAGATTCTGACATGGACTCCTGAACAATAGTGAGACAGTTCATTAAACAGATTTCATGGCATTAAGAAATCAGCTGTGAACTGGAATATTAGTGAGTCATTACATTTATAAATATAATAACAGTTAAGTGCAACCAGTTTTTGAATGTGTACGTTATTGGCAATGACAGGACTTTAAGGACATTTCAGGAGTCAGTGGACTAGATTATGACTGAATGAATCTTTCTCATTAAAATAACAGTAAATTCACAAGATTAGACAAAATAGCATTATAAGTCAATTTCTTTTTGTAGTAAATTTTGGTAAATTTTTCTGGTAATTAGATGTCTATCATGTAGAAATGACATGCTTTGAGTTTGGATAAGAGAACCATTCATTTGGTGTTTACAAGTACACAGATTTAAAACTAAATTAATCTGAGTGAAAAAAATGTATAGCAATTACAAGAATGCAGTGCATTGGTTAATTGCCTTTGTTTTTACTCCTTTATCTCTGACAGTTGAAACAAATTAAAACAGAAGAAAGTGAAGTAACCTTTTGCCCTCAATAAGAATTTCAAATCATGACGTGAACATTTATTGAAAACAGTACATTCAAGTTAAGGCAAGGTTAAACATACACCTGAATGCGCAGAATTGCAGAGTCGGTTTTTATGTAGATTGATTTGTTTACAGCTTGTGTGATGCATCTGGGTAGGCTGATGACCTGTTCATTGTTGTAGAGTCGTGTTTCCTTAAGAATTAAAAAGGTGACTTCTTCTCATTCTCATGCAGCACGTTTTGCAATTTTTGACCAAGCAATTTAAGTGCAAGCTGAGTTTGCACTCTTGGAATAATTGGCTGAAGGATAGACACAACTTACAACTGAGTATGCTTATGTAATGGTGACATTTAAGGGAAATTTACATTATAAGGGAATATAATCTGAACTGTCATCTTTATTATGATGATGATTAGAATTTGGGCCACGTTCACGTACTAAAAGGGGGACATGAGCTTTTCTCTTAACCATGAGGCACCAGTTAAGGTATTTCACAACAACAGTAAAGACGATCCAAAGGATGATCAGTCTGTTAGAATTTCTTGGAGGAGATATAAATTGAGTCTGGCAAACTTAAATTCAACAAGCACTTAAAGTCAACACAATAATAGCAAGTGGATTTTATTGACAACAGTAATAAAGCAAATGTAATTTATTCTGATGAACTAATGAATACTATATGAACCATGGAATGCTACAAATGAATAATAATGAAAGGAAGTTAAGGCAAAATATAGAGTGAAAAACAATAAAATAAATAGATAAATGCAGGGTAACATGATACCAAGAAGAGATCAAAATAGTTACCCCTTTTTATCCAGACTAGGCCAACATACAATATCTTTCAAATACTTCAAATAAAGTACAACTGCACATGCAGAATTCCAAGGTTAATTGTATGTTCCTTCTTCATGGGAGTGGCCAATCTGCCGCAAGTGACTTCTTTCATTGTCCGGTGCAGCTTACACGTCAAGAAAGAGGTAGCTGAGTCTGTGGACACTTAGACTTGAAGTGATGGAATACTTGGGTGGAACATGCAGCTAGAGCCAGTTTCACGTTTTAGACTGGCGTGTGCACACTGGGACAGGCATGAAGTGCTGCTAAGGTCCTCAGAATTGAAACATGCAGCTGGACAACTGGGAAGTTTAGGTTGTAGCTGCCAATTCAGGCATCTTAGGCCCCGAAAGATCCATCAGATATAGCAAGGAAAGTTCTGATGGCATGTTCTAAGAGTATTGAAAGTTTTGCTCACTCTAAGAGAGCGTAATCTTGAGATGGATGCATTCTGTCAGTCTAAGAGATGCTTTTATCCATCCGGAACAAAGAGGAGAACATATTCACCCCTGTTCCTGCCCATTGATGTGTAGATTCCAGAAGAACGGGAAATGTTTTTCAGTCAATATGGTGTCCATAAAATATTACCCTGTTTCACACATTTTCCAAGCTTCTTTTAAAATGGCCCTGGAATTGTCCACTGCATAGAGAGACCAAATGTGTTATTGCTAAAGTACACCATTTCCTGTATACACAATTCTCCAATTTTATGTTGGTTACCCAGTTCCTGTATGCTAGTGATGTTAGTGGGAAATTTCTCGTGGCCTTTGTCCTTATTCCTATGTGTGATTTGTGGGCTACATGGTGAAAACAGTTGGATCAACTGTCTCAGAATGTAGCAAATCCTAATGGTCTGGATTCACAATTGTCATTGTTCTTGTTAGTGGAATGTCACCTCTCATAAACATTTCCAAGATGTTTGCTCATTATTTATACTGGCCTGCAAGCTGCCCAGTACACAAACAGCAATCGCTGTCTCGATGACCCAGGGAATTTGCATTACAATCCAGGGGTGGAAAAGATCACTTTATTTTTGCTGTTAAAACTTGGTAAAACTGCAATGATAATGAAACAGTTACTCCTGTAATTGTATTGATCAGGGAATAGTGATTATACAATGTTATATTACAATTGTGCAGTCACATAAAGGATTAGACTCAAGGAAGTCTGACCTTTTGTACAAAGAAGTTAACATTGTCAGTGTCACAAATATGCTTAGATTTCATTAGCAACCTAGAAAAAGCACAGAATCTTGAATTTCTCTTCATTTTACATGTCAGGTGAAAAAGCTGAGCAAACGGTAGCAAAAGGGTGAAGGTGAACCAGTTGGTTACACCATTCTTCAGAAACACCAGCCCAGTGGGTATCACAATTTTCTCACACGTCAAAGGCTCCTGGTTGGAATCCTGTGTGGTGTGTGGTGTCTTTGTGGCGCTCAATAGGATTTCTTTACAAACATTAATAAATGCTGTACCAGTAACCCTGGGTCTTAAAATAACTTTTAGGACAGTGTCTTCCTTGTTTCTTTCTGCTGACTTCCTACCTAGGTTTCATTGCTGTCTTACACCTTAAAAAATTCTGCAACCCTGATCGGATTGGCAGCAAATGAAATGAAGGGACTAATGAATACTGTTCTGTGAAAAGCTGTATCTTACATAAATCAAACCGTATTGCAGGCATTATCTCCCATGTGGTGTCTCAGTGAGGATGTGAATAACACATGAATGTCCTGTATTTACCTGTTAATGCTATTAAGGATGCCAGTAAGAGAGGCATTTATCTATTCCATCAATATTGCCAGCTTATTCTAATTTATAAGCTTTCTCAGGAGATCATGTACCTGGATAACAAATAATGGGCAGACAGTATTACGCATCCAAGATTCTGTTACACAAGGTTGCCTGTAGCCAACCTAAATTGCCTGTTTGTAGCAAACATGAAAATTAAATATGAAAGAGTTAAAGCTAGATCCACAGTGTCTATGATTTTTTTGCTGAAGAACTTAATTGTGTATAAATGTTTACCGTTATTGTATAAGGCCAAAAGCACAAAATCATGCAAATACTGTATGCCACGTCTAGCCTCCATCTTGATCACCCATTCAGCCACCTTGTTATCCTGTTGTTGACAAACAAACAGGAGTGCTGACAACACCAACATTGATCTCCTGCTCTAAACGGCTTCAGTTTTGTGCCAAGGATACAGATATGGCACCTAATAATACTAAGAGACGTTGGACCCTGTGGGTCAGACATTGCATGATTCCTCGTTAAAATTGTCCCAGAAAAAAAAGAAAGCTGTCATTATTTTTATTTCTATCAGACCGGAGAGATGTCATTGTAGTTGTGACTAGGGCTATCTTTCTAGGCAACCTTGTAAACTTGTAATACATTTAAATGCCACCTGCCTTCTAGTGAGTGAAATTTAAGCTTACCATTATAATCAGTGTATCACGGTGCATATTTCTTATTTTTAAGTTTTGTTTTTTACTTCTTGATTACAGCAACCAAGTGAAAGCTGCTTACAAAGCAAATTTTAATGAAGTTCAGAGATCTGGGTCCGAGCAAATGTTTTAAATGATTCATGCAAATAATAATTAGAACCAAAGACATAATCCAAAGCACAGGGTCAGAATACAGGTGAAGTTCAAACCAATTCCTGCAATACAAATTCCAAAACCAGATCATATCCAGAAAGTAAGTTCAGAAATCAGGCAAGAGACTCAAAACCTTGAAGTAAGCAAACAGACACAACAAGTCTACAGTTCCATAAGGAGCTGACTCAATACCTCATAAAGGGTTGCCACTTGAAATTTTTCATCTGCTGTCCTTGGGTAATTAGCAGATGTGACTGATATTCTAGAGAGACAAGGTATAGTCTGACTAGGCGTGGCCACAGTACCAATTACAGCAGACATATGTTCAAGATTTACAGGCACAGAGATTTGAGTACATTGAGATGAGTGCGTTGATATATATTGCTGGATTGAACATTGCTTATTTTTTATCATTCTCTATTGTTTTGAACACTGAGGTGAATGTGTGGCAGGTGTAGCTGTAGGTGGATTGCAATTATATATCCAGGATGGCTTCAAATTAAGTAAATGATATAAACATTTAAATCCTAGTAAATATAATTGTTTTATACACTATAAACTACTATAAAGACTGATATTAAATATTTTTGCAATCGAGCAGACAATTTTTTAAAGAAGCAAACAGGACTCAGAATTGATTGGACTCATGAGTGAGCCATTTATTCAAGTTCACCACCAGCAATCAACAACTATGTCCAGTGAATCTCGCACCAGAACTCCTAGCTAAAGTATTAACACACAGTCGACAATTAGACACATCTCTTAACAGCACCGAAACACAACATGAAACTTTTACAAAACAGGAATACAAGACATATAACTCCAACACACTAGTTACAACACATATTTTACAATTATTTACAGGGGCCGCTCATGCCAAGTACAGTGAGACATTATCATTGTCCTTTTCCATCACCCCAATATTTTATATTAGTCTTAATATTACTTTATTAGGAAATATATAAATCATACCTCATTGGCTGCTTATTACAGAAGGCGTAAGTGTAATATCTTCTTAACTCACTAGTTCTCACTCATCACGGCTTTACTTGCCTTTTATTTATAAAATAATTATGAAGCTAACTCATCTTGAATTTGGCTCCTATAGTAACGATTAGCATATGTTCTGTCTGAAGTCAATAAAACTCTTTTATGTATCTCAGTTTTACTTGTTATTATGAAGAAACACAAATGCTTTAAATATCAATGTAACCCAAACTATACTAAAAAATGTACTGACATTTCGATATCAGTTACACGCAGGTTTATACACGTGTGCATCATCGCTTAATTATAGAGGAAACTGTGTACAAATGTACATGCACTGGATTTTATTTGGCATACTTTTAAGTTTTTGCTTTTGGTATACACATATTTCACAGTTGAATCTGCGCAAAAATAAAAGGAGACTCCTGGTGACAGAGGAGACCACTGAAGTATCTTCCTGGAAGAAACCATCAGAAGTTGAGTAAATTGTGGCCATGACAGGGTGGCACATGATCAGCAACAATAATCAGATCAACAATAATGAGACTGTGGCTTTTAAGTGATGCTCTGTTGGATTTTTAAGGGGTCCATTGTCTACACATCATTGCACCACCACACCAACTTGAACAGTTGGCATAAGACAAGTCCATTTGATTCATGCTGGTAACATCTGCAAATTGTAGGAGAAATCAAGTTCATCAGACAAGGGTGACGTTTTCCCAGTAGTCAGCCATTAAGTTTTGGTTGGCCTGTGCCCTGTGTAGCCTCAGTGTCCTGTTCAAAGCTGAGAGAAATGGAGCCTGACTTGGTCTTCTGCTGTTGTAGTCCTTCCATGTCAAGGTTTGATGTGCTGCACATTCAGAAATGTTATTCTGCTCACCAGTTTAAAGAGTGGTCATTTGAGTTACTGTAGTCTTCCTGTCATTGCAAACCAATCTGAGCCATCGCCATTGCCATCTGTCAACAACAAGGCATTTCCGCCCAGAGAACTGCGCTTCTCTGAACATTTTTTGTAAATTCTAGAGGCTGTTGTGAGTGAAAATCCAAAAAGATAAGAAGTTTGTCAAATACTCAAACAATCCCATCTGGCACCAACATACATGACCTAGTCAAAGTGTCATAGATTATATTTATTCCCAGGGTTTGATTTTTACCAAAAATATAGCTCTTGACCCATGTCTGCATTACTTTGTGCATTGATAGCAAAGCTCAGAGAAGAATGGCCAGAGTGGTTCGAGCTGAGAAAAAAGCAACCATAATGCAAATAACCACTTGATACAACCAAGGTATGCAAAAGAGCATCTCTGGAAGCACAACACATTGAAGCTTGAAACAGATGGGCTGCAGCAGCAGAAAACCATCCTTGGTGCCACTCCTGTCATCTAAAAACAGGAAACTGAGGCTACAGTGGGAACAGGCTCACCAAAATTAGACAATGGAACATTGGAATAACATTGCCTGGTTCAATGAGTCTCAATTTCTGCTGCAATATTTAGATGGTACGGTCAAAATTTGACATGAACTACATGAAAGCATGAATCCATCCTGCTTTCTATGAACAATTTAGGCTCCTGCTGGTGGTGTAAAGGTGTGGGGGATATTTTCTTGGCACACTCTGAGCCCCTTATTAGTAATTGAGCATCATTTAAACACCACAGCTTACCTGAGTATTCTTGCTGGCCATGTCCATCCCTTGATGACCACAGTGTGCCCATCTTCTAAAGACTACTTCCAGCAGGATAATGTGCCATGTCACAAAGCTCTTATCATTTTGGTCTGCTTTCTTGAACATGACAATGAGTTCACTGTACTCAGATGCTCTCCACAGTCACCAGATGTCAATCCAATAGAGTACCTTTGGGATGTGATAGAATGGGGGATTCACATCATGAATCTGCAGCCAACAAATCTGCAGCAATTGTGTGATGCTATCATGTCAATATGGACCAAAATCTGAGGAATTTTCAAGCACCTTATTAATTCTATGACATGAAGAATTAAGGCAATTTTGAAGGCCAAAGCGAGTAAACCCGATACTAGCAAAGTGTACTTAATGACATGGTCGGTGAGTGTGTGTGTGTATATATACGCTCATTGGAGCATATGTCCACTTAGGGAGTGCTATACATTTCAGACATTTAAAAAATATATTAATAGCATTACTGATAGATATGTTTTCTTAGTGGTGTTATCCGCTATCGATAATTCTATTCAAAATGTCCCATAAGGAATAAATGAACTGTGTAATGAGGGATAAAGCTGTCACCTCTAGAAATGGTTTGGGCCATTAAATTTAAAATGTTCTTTAGCAAATAATCAAATGAACTATTGTCTAAGGACAAAAGAAAATCCTGAAGGGACACAAAAGCCCCTATGGCCCCACTTGGAAAACCTGTTATTGCCTTGTTGTCCACCCCTGACACCACTAGAGGGCGCCTGTTCTACCTGTACCTGTTGAGACTCACCTGTCTGCAATTACCATTACCCTCACTGCCCTACTGAAACCCCTGGTTTCCCTCTCCCTAGTTTGCCATTGAACTGCCCTCTGTCTTTTACTTTGCTTTGTTGTTGGTTCCTGCCCTGTTCTAAACTAGAAAACACACAAAAGGTCCCTATGGCATTTCAATGCAACAATAAACTGATGATTACATTTATTTCAGGGGCTTGCTTAATTAGCATTGCTTTGATTATATCTAACAGTGTGTGAAATTCTTGGTAATAGATTGCACGTTTACTTCTGAAAGACATTTTACCATTGTTTGGACTTACTGAAGATGTATTGTATTGGCCTGTATTCAATTAACTCTTCATGTGTGATCGCCCTAG
This sequence comes from Gymnarchus niloticus, assembly GCA_009936485.2. Lineage (NCBI taxonomy): Eukaryota > Metazoa > Chordata > Actinopteri > Osteoglossiformes > Gymnarchidae > Gymnarchus > Gymnarchus niloticus. The sequence goes on along the minus strand of JAACJT020000725.1, from coordinate 1,580 downwards.
ATAACAGAATCCCTATATAACCATCCTCACTACCATACTTCAGTTTCATTGTTTTTTTCAGTTGAGATGCAAATAGTCAACAACAATTTGAAAAGAAATGGAAACGTACGAGAGATATAGATATACATAGATATAGATATAGTGCAATAACCTGCAGAGACTAAGAGACAGGGCAAAATTTTGAAGGTAGAGGAGAGAGGACAGGAAGAGTATGCAAGTATCTGATTTCACAGTATCCTGCCATCATGCTAAGAAAACACAGGAATACAGGAACTTGTTTCCATGCCAACTTACAAACGTAGAAGGGGTACAGCATCTTATGGCTCATATCTAGAAAAAAACAACACCTGTTTACTAATCATTAGAAAATACAGTTGCCTTTGTATACTGTATTTTTCCATGAATCACTGCTTCTTTTGTTGGCAGTTAAAGGTGAACTCATCCACATTTCAAATGAACCTAATACATGAATTGAATACAAATCAGAGAATGGGTGAGCTGTGAAGTGTGAGTAAATTCCCATTTCCACCTCTCTAAGCATGTCAGCACCACACTGAGGATATGTTGTCCCAGGAATATAAATTTACATACATACTGTACATGCAATAAGCTCACCTAGAGGGATACAGAGAAATGGCCCTATTGTTTCATTCCAGCTGCAGTCTCCTCATAGCCTCCTGTCTGCCAGGCTTATTTGTCTAAAACTGCTGTACAGGAACATTGGTATAAAACAGCAGTGCCCAGCGATGTGTTTAGCAACATTGAAATAGTACTTTACAGGCTTCGGTGCCATTTCATTTCCTCGTTATCAACATTTTTTCCCCCTATTCAGCTGCTTTATTATGGTTCTCCAGCAATTTAATGAATTCATTTATTTGTTTGTTTATTTATTTATTTGGAGAATTACCAGGGGCTTATTAAAGTGAAAGTGCAGTTCAGTGTTGAGTGATGTCGTATCCAAACTGGGGACACTCTCATTCAGAAACAGAGCCATGATGCTGTGCATCCTTATGTATCTAGATAGAGTCTATTGATGCAAGAATATGAATAAATGCATAAAAATTTCAACCAATAATATCAGATCATTTTTAGGACAAAGTTAATTGTAACTTTTATACCTTACATATACATTATATATACAGCCCATGCCAAATACATTTTTTGCTCTCTGTGTACTTTAGCGTCAGGTGTGTGCTTGGAAGGATACCGAGACAGGTCGAAGAGTGACACGAAGGTTTATTATACAAAGGCGTTAAGGTCCAAAACGAAAAGACCGGGGATCACCAAGGGACAATCCGAGAGGCAGGACCCAGGCAGGAAACACACAGTGGTGATGTCAATGACTGGACTGGGGAAAAACAGGACTGGAAAGCACTCTTAAAGTCTAATAAGGAGGGGAAAATGCAGAACAGCTGTGCCCCATTAGGGCACACTGGGGAAGCACAGAAGGAGCAGGGAAGCAGGGCATGACAATACCCCCCCCCCCCCCCCCCCCCACAGCACCCCCCCGCCGCCGCAACGGGAAGAGGGGGAAGGAGGAAGAGGAGACAAGAGCCACACAAAAGAAAGAGAGACAGCAA
>JAACJT020000723.1:0-11716 GCA_009936485.2 Gymnarchus niloticus | reverse complement strand
AAAAGAAACATAATTTAAATCTTACGTTTCAGAAATGGGCCAGATGTCATAAATGTGAGGTGAGCCACATAGAAATGAATGAAAGGTTCTAACGTAAGGTTAGAAATTCAAATGTGTGTGTGCATTTGTATGTGTGTGTTTGTGAGCAGGGTGTACTCTTGATGTGTGCTCTGTGCCATTTAGTATAGGCTACCAGCCACTCCATGACCCTGCTGAGGTTAATCAGTTGGAAAAGGAAGGCACCGTGATAGACGTATACATCCAACGTAAAGTCCTATGGACTGGCGATTGAGAGGAATCAGGCTGCGGGGACAGTGGGGACGGACAGAGGGAAACTTAGAGGCCTGGTACAGTCTGGTCACAATGTAGCAGGTGACACCCGAGCGAGCCAGACTGACTTGATTATCACGTCAATGTAGCAACTAACACAGTGGTCAAATAACCGGGCTTACGCTGCTTAAATATGATCTTAAAATGAGGGTCTTTTCCTGAATCCATTTAGTCACACAACGTAAGATCCAGAATCATCATGGACACGTGCCTCACCTCATTGCCTCCAGAACGGTGATCTGGATTCAGCCTCGAAGAGGCTGACGGCATCTTGAAGGGTCATGTGACAGGTCAGGTGGCTGAGGGCAGGGAGATGCAAAGATGACACACAGCTGAGTGGGTAAAGATAGGTGGAGACAGGGCCATGGAGGGACTGAAGCTACCTGCTGTGACTGTCTGGGATAGGGATGGAGAAACAGAGGACACACATGTACACACACACACAGACAAACACATATAAAAAAGAAGTTGCAGCTAAAGAGGCGATGCTATTGGTAGGACATGCACAGAACGTCTCTATTTAAACTTGTGCATTTGAGGACAATTGTTTTTTAAACTTGCAAAAACAAGTACAAACTCTTACACATACAAAGAAATTCCAAGACACAGAGGCTGGAAAACTGGAAGACAAAACCCCTCTTACAGTGTTGACATGATCTGACTCAAGCAAGAAACAGCTGTACGTTTTATTGGGATTTTGATGGATTGTATGCACATATCTTACTGTAAAGGCTGACTTGGATTGATGCTGTTTTAGCGGCTGACTGTGTGAAGCGACTATGCAGTCGTACGCAGTCACAGTTCCCATCCTGTACTAACTGCAGATCGTGTCTGGAACGTGATTAGCAGGATTAGTGTGAAACACAGCGAGATCTTCAGGGGCACATCTTGTGAAAAGAGTGCCAGCAATGCATGCCATAATATTTAATGCATCATGGCAATTTAATGCAATCTGATGTCTGGCTAGAGAGCAGGGATCCAGTGTCAACAATGTTTTAACGTCGCCCGAAAAACTATGAAGACTGGAAGAAGCAGAGCTGTTTTTAACAAGGCTTAATGCATGTGATGTGGGCCGTTAAGCTGTGGACAGCACGTTTGCGGCAGCTGCGCTAAAGCAAGGTGTTCCAGAACTGACACAAATGCACTCAGTCGATTATTGAAAACTCCTCCATCCCAATTACCTGCTGATTTTGGATCGAGTGCTTGCAAAGGTGATGAGAGGGGTGCCTCAGAGGAGACGCAGTCGGTGCCGACAGGCTTGGATGCAGTCGTGACGAAAATACAAATTACTGTGATGAATCAGATGAAAGGGGAATCCTTGATGAGTCAACAGATGCAGAGTACGATTTCATGTTCTTTTTTTTCTGAACACTTCACATCTGTGATGGTTCAGAAGTTCTAATTGAAGGTCTGGGGGCCATATCCATTGATGCAACAGAGAACTCCTGGTGTTCCTGAGAAAATGTCCATCAGGATGGGTTTGTGTAATCTCACCCCCTCTCAGAACTCCTGGAAAGATTTCATCTCGAATCAGTCACACAGTGTTCTGCTGTGTGCCTAATCATCCAGATACCTTAAGTTGAACATGGTCTCTGTGTTATACAAAGCAGGAGGAGATGCCCAAAAATCTTCCCAAAGCACAAAAGAACATTAAATGGTAGTAGCTGAGTTATAAGAAAACAATTTAACCCTTTGACTGAGGATTGCATGCACCAGTTTTATGATGTCACTTTTGGCGAGCACATCACCCAAGAGGCCCCTAGATTCCGCCCCTTGCTTCGCCGTCCCACAAGGGTCAGCAACTCCCTCTGTCACGTGATCAAAGCCTGACAAACTGCCCGGCATGAACACATGGTGAAGGGAAGTGAACCGCTTAAAGGGGCAGCATTCTAACGTTCTATCAAGCTGGCCAATCAATGTTTTCCTGGTAAGGGTGAAGGCGCTTCTGCACGTTGGCGTGGACGCTACTGAGCAAAGCCTGTCGGGCCATCTGCTACCACAAACATCACTCACAACACAGTAACTCGACAGGTCTCACTTTAATCCTCTTGTATTCCAACACGAAAGGAACTGAGACATTCTGAACACAGGGAAATGAAACACGGACCATAACGACTTACATTCTACTTGTCTAAAACAAGAATGGAATGGGAGAGGACCGTAAGCATCCAACAGCCCCTTTGACGTCTTCTGGAACAGCCATCTTTCAGAGTGTTACGTCCCCCCAGGTCTTTCAGCCTGCCACGGTCACTGAGGGAGGGGCCAGTCAAGATCCGTAGAGGAGGAATACGTGTGGGAGTCTGGTGACAAGCCATCACAGGCGGGGTCAGGAAGCAAGTAACAGGCCACAGTGGCACTAAGAGCCTCCCAGATAAATAACAGCCTGAAAAACAGACAGTTCTGCGCTTTATTGATTCATTGAGATATTTAGTGTTACTGCAGAGCTTCCTGAATATTGCTTTATGTTGATCATCATTATAATGAGCAATTACACATCTGTAGGGACTGGAAATGGCTGTCAGCAACAAACTCCTGCTTTTGGCCAGTTAATGAAAGGAGGGCCATTGTAAGGTTTTGCATTTTTCATGGAAGTTGCACATTAGCAAAATGAGCTGTCTTCTACCCCTGGGCAGGACCCCTTTTTTTAATTGCCATGGCAACATTAACAGCAGCATCGCCCCCTGTGTCAATGACACAAGGCTTTGCTGGAAAGCAACAAAGGAGCCTTTCAAAAGCATAGGGAGCCAGGCGATGTCACGATAGGAGTAAAGAGAGCGGCAGAGGAGGCCAGGCCGAAACGGCAAAGGCTCAGATACCGCTGGGACGTCATCGAGGCCACGGAAGCACAGCGGTGGGCTGATGAAGACCACGGGCTCAGCACAGGAAGGAGAGAGCCGCACGAAAACCAAAAACCTAACAGAAGAAACTGACCCACAGGGACTAAACATAGAGCTGGAACTTGAACACCCAGGCAAGAGGAACTGCTGATTCTCCGACTGGACACAGCTGGAGAACCAGCAACCCTAACTCCCCTTTAAGGAGGCAAACCGCACAAAGGCCACACCCTCAATGTCTGTCTCTGTAAATGACACTCACAAACTTGTCACTCACAGCCCAAGGTTTCGTGTTGCAGCAGTTTCATGTCAGCGACATTAGCAGCTACTGTAGAATGTTGCCGTCAATTAAAAGGCAGTAAAAGTGAAGCATTACTTTGACTCTGAAAATAGCAGGCAGTGTGACAGTCACCATCCTCGGAAAGCAGGCCCAGCTCTGTCTATCGAAGGTAGTGTCAGTCAGAACGAAACCAAAGAGGGCTTCGTCTGTGTGTACATGCGTGTAAGTGGGTGATGAGGGATTTTGAGCCACGGCCACTACACATCTGCCTTCTGTCTCCCATTGATGAGGTAAGAATGAGCCAGATGTAAACCAGATGTGGGCTCCACCTCTGCTCCAGGACCACCAGCCTGCAATAGTGTTCTCCTCAGGATTCGGGACCCTGCACATGGAAGAATACAGGGGGATATGGAATGAATTCCTTCATGGTTATTTGTAAAAGCATGATTATGAAGATGGCATATGTGTTTGACCTTATTCATGCTGTATCAGAGCTCTCCAGGTTTGACAAAACATGAGCACGTGATGTAGCAGGAAAGACGTGTCATATATCGTCTTCAATTCAATTCAATTTTTACTTATATAATGCCTTTAACAAGGAGCATTGTCACAAAGTGCTTTACATAGTCCTGGGCCCACAGTCCCCAGAGAGTTAGCCAATGGCGACAGTGGCAAGGAAAAACTCCCTCAGGAGGAAGAAACCTTGGGAGGAACCAAACTCATCCTCCTCTGGCCAGCATCGGGTAGGAGAAATTCGTTAACAGAAATAAGAACAACAATGTTGTAACAATCAGGAGGACAACAGGGTATTGGAGGATGCAGTTAGGTGATTAGAGCAGGTTATGGTGGCTCAGAAGGCAGCAAGCCGATCAGTGTGGACAGCTGTAGTGGAGGGAGAGCGTGGTAGGCCAGCAGAAGATACGGGGATCTCCTGAATCCAGACCTCCAAAAGAAGCACCCTGGGGGGGGGCCATGGGGGAAAGAGAATGTGCATGAGCAGAGCAGCAGTTTAAGGTGGCAGAATAATTGCAATATACTTGTTCAAGCTCAGATTCATTAGTGGGCTTACCAATCTGTTAACAATAGCAGCTGCAGTTGAGGGAGTAATATGGTGACTAACACTCACTTGGGAGACAGGCAGAGTAGCAGATGTCAGTTGTACTTCAAATGTTAGGAGAGAGTGTTCTGAGACTGCAGGGTTTAGAGTGAGGATGGACGCATGCTCCACCAGGATACCGTGGCTGAGAATCAAGTCTAGAGTGTGGTTACCTGAGTGAGTAGGCCCTACTACATGCTGCACAACACCAACAGATTCAAGCAGAGATGCAAATGCCATGCTGCAAGGATCAGAGTCATTTTCCATGTGAATATTGAAATCCCCAACAATTACAGCTTTGTCAGTAGATCAGACAGGAAGTCAGAAAACTCCTGAATAAAACAGCTTTATGGCCCAGGTGGTCTATAAACAACAACAAGAGTAAGTGATGGTGGGGATTTACGAGCACATGAACTGATAACAGTAAGGACCAGAATTTCAAATGTGCTAAATTTGTAACACAACTTCTCAGAAACAGCATGGCAACAGCAGACTTCACAGCAGACTTGGAGGAGTGAGTATGCTTTGCTGTAGGATGTATCAAAAGATGCAACAATGGTACCTGCAGTCAATGTTGTGTCTTTTCTTCTAATGGTGAGTATAGGCCTCCAGGTAGAAGCAGAAATGGTGGAAAGAGAGGGTAGAGGGAGAGGCAAAAGAGGAAATGGAAAGGAGAGTCCGTCCTGTCCTTTCTGGAAGACTCCTGTCTCCAGAAACTATCAAATTGGGCCTCTCTCTATACCTCTCCACCTCGCGACAATCCCCAAAGACCCAAACCAGGCCAAAGGAAAACGGAACAGAATGCGATGTCATCTGGAACCTTGGAGAACCGTCCCATTTCCACAAGTCCCTCCGCCAACACGAAACACAACAGAACACATCTGAACATTGCGTGCTTTTCATACACATGCTGCATTTACACAAGCAAAGCTGCTGTACACAACACCAGAGGTACCAAAAACATGCTTCAAGCTCCGCCAAGATGGTCATAAATGGCTGGATGGTCCATTTCCTTTGGATGCCAATCTCCAGAAAACTGCTGTTAGGCACCATAACATGGTTTCAGTTAAGGCCATGATCCCACCCACAAGCAACATCCAGTGGTAATATATGAAGATGACTGAGACTTCTTTTTATATTTACAGCGTTTCCTTTTCTATTAATCAAACAAATAAAACTGTACATCTGTTTCATATTTAACAGAGGCAGCGCATGACCCTTCATTCTACCCCACTGAAAAAAACCAACGACCAGTTTTAACACGTCCGTCCTTTCCAGCAAATGCTTGTAAATATTCTAAAGCATTTTATTTTGGAGTTGTTTTTTTCTCAATGAAAATCCGAAAATATTTTTTACTACTATTACAAAATCACCGTCTTGAAAACTAAAATGTTTACAAATGAAAATGAAGCTGCATGTGTAAAAATGGGGAGAGATTTGCTTTTTTTCCCCCAGTAAAATGGCCACTGTTTCTCAAACAAGAAACGAAAGCGCCGAGTATCACAACTGTCTTCTGGCTAGAATGTGACATTTTGTGAAAAGATAAAAATAAATAATACTTCTGTCTGCCAATATGATAGAGTGACACTGTCAAAGAAAACAGAGGCAGGATTTTCTAAGCAGATGAAATCATTCCTTTCTGTTCCAGGCTTATCTAGAACTGGGCTGTGACAGCCTGTGACCACACCCCCCCTTGCCTGACAGATGACAGTAAGAGGAACACTATGGAAATGGGACTTTGATTCAGGGGGAGACTAATACGTTTTGCTTAGGATTCTTATGACTAGGAGAAGTACTGAAATGGGTGGGGAGCGTCCATTTCAAGATCAACAAATCGGAACATCACAGCTTCTGCACAGAGAGGGGAGGAGAAACATGAAGGGTCACCTCCATAACCCTAACCTTAACACTGGTTAAAGAGGTATGGCCTAAGGCATACTGAACAGGATGCAGTAATGTGGTATAGGGGAGGGGAGGACTTTGTAAGACATGCATGTCTCAGCGAAGGATTGGGGCCTGTAGGATGGTGGCCTGCAGGATGCTATTGGGTAAAGTTATGTAATGTTTTGCAAGATGTGAGTTATTTTATTAGAGGGGTCCCAAGCGGGGGGCTTAGCTAATACTTTTACCAAAATTGACTGTGAATTATAAAGCGCATCATTTTGCCCCCCCCCCCCCCACCTTTGTGTGATTGACTCAAACGCATGCCTTTGACGTCAGGCAAGTGCCGGCGTTGTGTGACGAGAAAGGCTGAGATGCGACAGAGCGTGACAGGGAAGTGAAATGGGGCCATCATAGGAAACGACAACAGCAAAGAAGTTCTTTTTTGGTTCTTGGGATCATATGCTACGTACCTTGGAGATGTTGGACCCTCAAAAAGGAGTACGAGTCTAAGGTTCTACGTTGAAAAATGAGGGGCATAAAAAAAAGACTTAGGAACAAAAGCTGGCATATCTTATAAAGGGATGTCTGCACCAAGGAGGGCGGGAAAAACCAAAACCAAACACAATACTGGGCAACCCAGCGCCATGCCACATCCTGTAGGTTCTCATGCAGTGCCAGAAGAACCTCAGTGCACAGCGAGATGCTCAGCTCCCGGACCTTCGCCAAGAAAAAATAATATCAGGTGCATTTTTTATAACGTTCCCGGGCAACGTGTGAACACAGCCAAAGATAGAGTTATGGGATGAACAAAATTAAAAGACGGCCGTATATTATGAACACAAACTCCTCAGAAGTCCAGGTATGCTATGTATGAAAATAGAAAGCCTGTATGATTATTAAACTATGACCCTGGCAGGAGAAAGAGAGGCTGGGTGTGGGGTGGGAGGCAGTGTACTACCTTTCGAACCCGTGTCTGCTCTGCGTGTGTGGAGTTTGCATGTGCTTTGCAGGTGTCCTCCAGATACTCCAGGTTCCTTCTGCAGTCCGAAGACATGTGTTCTAGGCTGCCTTGGCCATGCTGTGCCAGTTATAGCACTTTCCTCGTCACATCGGCGGCAAGCAGACCTGACGCAAATGTGGAAGAAGAAGTGTGTGTTCTGAGTGACTTTGAGGGCTGTCGGCTGCCTGGGAACCTAACAGAGTCCAGCGTGTTGCATGCAAATAACGGAGGAAGCGATTTCACACGTAGACATGATTAGTTGTGTATTTCATACCAACAAAAGCCAGTGATAAGGCAGTACGGAGGTTCTATGGGTAGCTGCGGACTCCATTATAATGTTTAAATAAGCATTGCCCCGTGTGTGTGTACTTGTCTCCTCATACCATTTATATGCAATTGATTTCTTAATTCCTGAGAAGCTTACAGGAAAAAAGCAGACTTTGGGATCCTCATCATAAATGGATCCTGCACACAGAATCCTCCCATTTACTGAGGAGACTTAAGCAGCAGTCAGGCTGCCGAAAGCAGAACAGTGCTCTGCGGGTTACTCGTCGTAAAGACGAAGCAGGAGTATTAGATGAGTACTACTCAGTTTACCCACCGGGCCTGTAATCACCGAGCCGTCCTCAGGAGAGCGGCTCACATTTCAGAAGTCAGTGTGGGAAATCAAACAACTTCATCAGCAGAAACCGGTTCGGGCTGTGCACTGGGTCCTGCGTTTGTGCGTTTCTCCCTGGCAGATTTACCAAAAAATGTCCCACAGACTGTGTCCACTGGTGCTGCAGTTCATTAAAATCCATCAACATGACAGGGGAAAGGAGAGTAACGCCTCATTATTCGTGTTCCTGCCGTGCCTCGATCCTCCATGATATTCCCACAGTCATTCAGGCAGCTGACTGAACCGTTTAGTGGCTGCCAAATTAAAATTCAATTAGATTTCAATTAAATATCGCCTGCGCTAAGCGCTAAAGGCATTACAGTACCACGTGGCCTTTCCCTGAAAGAGACCTAGTATGTTCATCTTCACCATGAGGATTGTGCTCCCGTCTTCCATCTATAGTGCAATGCAACAGATAGTCAGTGGGGTTCAGGAGGGGAGATGACCTTAAAGCCTAGGAGCTCACGCTCTTATCAGAATTTACAGCCTGAATTGGCCTACAAAACAAAAGAAAGGCCACAGTGAAGGTAATGTCAGAGGGTTACCTGTAACCTGATTTACAGACTCGACTGGGACATGTGTAGCAAAGATGGAAGACTCAGGCGAACATCAGCACGCCTCTTTAACTCTACCAATATCTAAGGTGAAGGACACCACAGTGACAGTACAGTCATGGTCACACCATCCGCAGTCAGCCGCATTCAGAGACCGGTTCCAACTGTGACTTTGTAAATGAGTTCTAGCTTGTGTGACACTGTGAGGAATTTTGTAGTTGAGTACCCTCCCTGGCCCTTTAACACCTCGGTGTGTCCATGGGTGCGCCGTTCTGCTATTGCATGAAAACCATGGTGGCCCCTCTGTAGAGGCATGTTGACGAAGCCCTCTAGGCATGGCATGACGTCCCCCCTCCAAGCAGTGCTTCCTGGGACAGGGGGCCAGGGACAGAGGGACAGGCTGTTCCCGCTCAGAGGACAGAGTTAGGCGCAGGGAACAGCCAAAATAACAACTCGCCTTCTGCTCTGCGTTAACTTGTCAAATGCTCTTCTCTTCCACTTTCTTCTCCCACTTCTTTTCCTAACGCCTTTGCCAAGTCATCTCCCTCCAAGCCATCAAAGATCTCGATCTTCAATCGTCTGTTTTCTGAGCCTATGAAATACGCCTATTCCTACCCTGGCTCAACCCACATTTTAGCATGCCAGCAGCAAAGAGGAGTCATAACCGCCCTGGGCTTGATAATCCTTAATCAGCGGCAGACCATATGCAGCGGTTTTTGGTTGGAGGCCACAGTGGGACCAGGGCTGGAGCTGGAAATCAGTCCGATTCCTGATTCTACCCATCAGTGTTGAGTTAGCTAAACTTATCTTGGCTTCTTCATCCTAGACAGCCAGTGGAGTCTCCTCATGGATTGGGAACCATAGATATAAAGACCACCACAAGATTAGCGTTGAGTGTACTGCCTTAAACCGCTAACTATACTGAAGCTTGTAACGGCTCCAGGACTGACCAAATATTAATTTAAAGATGCTCAGGTTAAAGTTACAAATTTTTTTCCTCAGGAAGGAGATCGTGTGCAAAAAACGAGGCCTTCAAGCAACATCCAAACAATACTGTGAAACAACTGTCAGCCGTAAAATCCCAAAGTCCTCCACTGGAGAAACCACACTGTTTTAAAACATCTGAGTCATTCACTCTTCAACAAACTCCAACATGTCCTACAGCAGTAGAATGAGATTCAAAGTCCAGGCCAAGGTTCCAGCAATCATCAACAGAGCTTTACTCTGAGTGAGCCATTGGTAGTCTGGGGTCATATAGTTCAGCTGTGCATTTCCTCTTCCCGGAGCTCGTAAGGGCACATCTCCAGTGTCATTTCAGGCTTGGGAAGCCAGCAATGTGTAAACACAGAGACATGTTCCTGCATCTGTGGACAGCGTTCCCCCCCCGTGGACATCCTCCGTGATGTGAATAGCCCAAAACTTTTGCCAATGACCTTTGACCTCAAGCACCATTCCCCTGTCTGTTTCCAAATCACCCACAGTGGAGGTGTTGTCACGACACTCCCTTACAGCTGCTGTGTGCACACCGTCCAGCCAGGAACACACCTGCCTGATCTCACCCCTACATGTTCTCAACTGAGGGCAGAAGGAACTAAGATTGCCAGCTCTAGCAGGAGCCCTGCTGTTGTACCCTTAGGCAAGATACTTATTTTGAACCCCACTAAAAATATCCAAACGTAAAAATAAGTTAATGCAGGTGTCAGTCATGCAGCCAAATATACCTACACCATGAATACCAGCCCAAAGCATCCAGCAATGCTATATTGGGAAACAATTCGCTGTGCTGTACTGCCTGGATACACCTCCGGATCCAGTGGAGCTTCTTGTATACAGATTTTGGGAGGATGTTATAACCAAGAGGCTGGCCTGGCTTCATCTTGGTCGTCTTGCTTCGTGAGTCCTTGGCCCAGCAGCATGGTCTGGGGATAAACTGTGAATTAGCGTGGGTCTCAAATCCAGAGGGACCTGGGTGTGGAAACAGCCTATTCATCCACAGTCCTGACTTCACCATCTCTACACGAACCCAGGAGAGAGAACAGGAAGAAAGGCTGACAAATCTGTCAAGTGCGATCTGTCACAACTGTGGCCTTTTTCTGTTTCATTTTTAACGAGAGAAGGTGAAGATTTAGTAGCTGATCTTTTTTACCAGCGGGAGTAATTAATAGAGAAGAGACAGGCAACAGTGTGGAAGACACAACGGCCCGAAGCAAAGTACATATTAAGTAAGAAGATAAGGCAGTTAATGAGTCTTAATCACACCAAAGGAGGCCACAGACCCCTTCTCAACACGCTTGTGTGAGATGTAGTGTCTCTCTCACCGTCAACAGCCAATAACAGAATCTTAACCGAATCCAATAGAAACTGAAATTGATGTAACGCTTGTGGCCTCTTCTCTGCTACTGATAAAGCTCGCGCCTTTATTTGACCTGGAAATGTCTCAGCATACGGCCGTATTAAAACACACAAAGCGATATGGACAAGTACGGCTCTTCCTGCAGAAGCTCTGAGGTTCCTCCATTTATTAATGCGATACCTCAGCATATCTACATACTCAACATATGGCCCAAGCTAATGAAGGTTCAGTTTTTTTTTTGGGATATTTCACAAATACGTCTGAGGCCTACAGTAGGCAAAAGATGTGATAGTTTTGATTGCTAGTAACAGGCTGATTTGCGCTGTGGGGGGAGGGGATGAGGAGGAAGAGGAAGATGGGGAAAAGTGTGGCCGGCAAGATCTCCATCTGCCTGTGCATGGAGAGGGTTCTCAGAGAGCTGGTCCAGATAGTTCAGCCCAGACCCAAACAAACATGTAACCTGAACCCTCCTTATACAAGCAGCTGATCTTACGCCAGGCAACAAATACTGTTTTATGTGTTCGTCCCATACAGGGGGGTTGCCTCTATTAAAGATGATTTAATAAAAAGACGAAAACAAGAAAACAACCAAAAATCTTTTCTGATCAAATGTCAGCCCCCCCCGCCCCCCCCCCCCCCCGGCCACCCTCCGCGCCCGCCCGCGTCGGTCCTGTCCCGGCTCTCCGCCTCTCTCCCCTTCTCTCCGCGGGCTCTCCCGCCCCCCGTC
>JAACJT020000722.1:0-18077 GCA_009936485.2 Gymnarchus niloticus | reverse complement strand
ATTCTCACGTCGAAGATGTGGTCCTCTCCGACAAAACGCGTGGTATATTTTTTGTTCTTTTGCCCTTTCTTACTGGGTGTGGGTGTTGCCCCCCCCCCCCCCCCCCAAGACCGCGATCTCGCTCTTCTACCTGCTTTTCTGCTTTAAAAGGGTGCGTAGGGGGAAAAAAAAAAATGGGGACAAAGTGCAGGAATACGAAAAGAACAGACGTAGCGGGTGGAAAATGTGAGCAGACCCCATGGGGCCCGAAACCTCTGGGACTCGAGTGATAGAGCCCGGGTACAGTTGCATCTTAAACTCCCCTGACAGAAAAGGGGCTTGCGTCCCGAGTGAACTGACAGGCACTGGCTCAGAACATCCCATAATAAGCACAGGTGCTAACATCATATGCATAACAGGGCCTCTGTAGATCCTGATTTCTGGTCCCTGCCAGTTGTGCATTAATTGTTCTTTGCCTGATAAATCCCAGACTTTGCTTGATCGTTGTCCTTAACAGCTGCTTTAATTAAAGTCTTTTAAGACTCCTGGGCTCTCACTCCTCAGAAGTGACATTGCTGTCGCTTTAGGGACCAGTCCCTCCTGATACAGAGCCCTACTGCTGGATGTAGCAGCCAGTCTAGCACGGCGTGCCGCAGCCCCCGGTTGGCCTCTGAACGATCGCCGCTTATTTTTTCCAGCTTCTCGCATTGCATGGTGTATAGGAGCACATGCTTTAATTGCCAGCTTGTTGCTAAACGCTCCTTCAAGTCTTTTTTTTTTTTTTTTTTCCCCCATTGCATCAAAAGAGGGTTTGGGCCTGCCCAGTTCGAGGCTTATCCGCTGTGAGCTCCCCCCCGTCCGATGGGTGCAGAGAGCTGCCCTCGCTGAAGGGGGGCTCTGTGAAGCAGCTGCCTTTCCTGTGGTCCCTGGCAATGAGGCCTGCTTTGTACGCTGAGCATTTGGCTGCCTCAGAAGCGGTTATTGCTTCAAGCAGAGCACACTTTTTAAAATGATGGTTCCTCGTGGGTCGTTTGGGGAAAGTGCTTCTGTATTTCTTGTTAAACCTCTCTCGGCCGCATTAAATGATTCACGTTCATCTTATGTCTCTTCTGAGCTATTATTTTAATTATTACGATAGTTTTGTCTGTGGTGTTGTGGCGTTGTTTGCCAGTGTGACTTACCTTGCTGTACACCTATTAAAATTCAGTTTGTGTGCATTTTCATTACCTTAAATGGTTATCAGGAACCCATGTGAGGATCTTGTTAAACATGGCTCTCTTACTGGGCTGTGCGGTGTCTGCTGGTCTACCAGGAAACGGTACTTGAACAGATGTTCTTTAGAATTGGTTGGCTATTCTTCTGCTGCTGGTTAACTTCCAGTCCAAATCGAGCCGTGTGATTGGGTCTCAATCTGGGGAGCTGGTTGATGGTTCTATGCCGTGGGCCACCGAAGTCCAGCGTTTTGTTTGTCGTTAGCCAGTCTTGACATCCGTCCATCGGTAACCACTGATCAAGACCAGGGCTGTGATGAGTCTGGAGTCCATGTCTGTAAGTACAGGCCTGGAGATTCTCTGTATGGGGTGCCAATGTACAGTACCATATCACGGACATGTGGATAGCCTCTCGATTGTGGTACTGGGTGTGGCACACAAGCTTATGAAGCTTGTTGCGAGCTGAAACCGCTACTAAAGCAGTTAGCTACTTTAGCTAATGTTTGGGCAGTTTGGTACATGAATGATCATCGAAATGGGCCCATTGTCGTTCTACCCCTGAATCATTTTCGTGTTGAGTAACCAGATTATTTGTTTTGACAATTTATGATGCGTTTTTGTGGACCCCTGGTAACTTGGCTACAGACCCCAGGTTGAAAACCAAGTGCTTATAGTGACAAACTAGAAGCGTGTGTTTTGAATCATCTTCCTTTCAGTCTTTTGTGTGTCCTATGCAGGGTCTAACTGAATGAAATGCGGCTCTGTCTGTTTTTCCTGTGAGCATCTTTGGTAGGTTCACGCGGTGCCTGGACAGCATGAAGGGAATGAATATTTTATTTTCCGATCCCAGCTTTGCGTGTGACTGTCAGGTGGACTCCTTTTTAGATTAAATTCGACTTTTATTGTCATTGTGCTGAGTACAAGTACAGAGCCAATGAAATGCAGTTGGCATCTAACCAGAAGTGCAGATGAGGTATTGGAAAAAATAAAGAAAAAATGATGGCCGTGGTAAAGAGTGTGACTGCTGCTGTTGGTTAGTGTGTTATCAGACGTCCCCCCCCATCACTTGTTTCCTGGCACTGTGTGCGTATGTGCCTAAATCATTTATAGTTAAACTTTGAAGAAGCTTTGGATAGTTTGCATGTTCTGCGTTTGCTCAAACTGCCCGTTAGGTGAAGACCACCTGTGAATGGCTATGAGGTCATTTCAGTTTGAGACCCTCACCCTTTGGAGATTGCATGGCTGTATGGTTGCTTTTATGCACCTGTTAGCCATGGGTGTGGCTGAAACAGCTGGACTCTGTAATTTGAAGGGTTCCGCATACTTCTAGCCATAATCAGCTGCCGTCCTCTGCCTTGTGCTACCTGGGATGAACTCCAGCACTTGACTCACACGCCAGTGCTGTAGTCGTATAGCTGAATATATTATTTTTCCGCTGAGGCAAACTAGGCCAGATTCTTTGCCCAAGGACACCATGGCACTCCTGGGTCTTGAAGCAGCAATCCTTTGTCGCAGGATCTCTAATGTTGTGGAACGCAGGTTCATACTACTGCTCGTCTCCATCGCGTTACTGTACTACTGGTGGTTTCTGCTGTTCCTTCAGGTGCAGGCGGTAATATAACGACAGGCCTGTCTTCCCGGAGTGCCTGTCAGCAGCAATATTTCTGCCACTTCGGTGTCCAGGTCTGTTTTGATGAAGATGATCGCTGCCTTTCTAAACTTACTTCACAACCGGGCAATGCAGTTATAAGGCAGCATCTGTGAGTCATGGCACACTGATTTAATCAAATCTCACTGCCTCTGCTTCTCCCTTTCTCAACACTGCTGTGGATGTGGCTAGGAACCCCCAGAGAGAATATTGCTCTGGGCACCCAAATATAAACAACTGTGTGCAATTTGCTGTGTAGGGGGCCTCTCGAATCATTACTGCCGTGATCAGTGAACACAAGGTGGGCTCACCAGAGCGTGCACGTGGAAGTGATGGCCACTTCCTCATAGCCAGCCATGCGTGTACACCTGTGCTCATTCATAAAGTAGGGGTGAGGTCTGCCTCCACAGTCGGGGAGACGAAACGCTTCCACATCGCCAGCGGTGAACGTCCTCAAACTTGGGGATCGTGAGGATAGACCGACGTTGGTCTTCAGCATGCAGACGTGCGTTCAGACTGGTGATCGTCTTTAGCGATTATCGGTGGAGACTACTTGAGTGACACTTGGGACCCAGAGGACATGCATCACTGAGTAGACAGTGAATCCTTGAGTAATTTATGCCAAGTTTAACTGAAGGTGAAAACGCGATCAATTGCTGTTTAAGGGAAAAGGACTGAATCACATTAGAGAAAATTGCACATTAATTTGCATCTTGAAGATGTGTAGATGCTAGCTTTTCAGGTGAGATCTGTGAGTGTGGACAGAGCTGTCTCAAGGTGACCATGTCATTGTCAGAAGAAAGCTTTGGTAGATCTTGCTGGTCATCGTGGAGGTTATGGTTAGGTCCGTGATGATGTACTCGGCCATCGACCTCCCTGCATATGCTCAGCTGTGTTGAGTGAATCGTAGATTTCTGTAGCGCAGGATCGTAAAGAGGCTTTTCTTCTGCTCTTAAAAAAGCTGACCTGTGGTAGATTGTGCAAGTGAAACAACAGAGGGACCCAGTGCCGTTCGATGCCGGAGGAGAGGAGAGAGATGCGTGCCGCCTAGGGGTAGAGGGTCTTGGTTAACTAGCTGTGAAGTTTGAAGAACCAAGCGTAATTATGCTTTTCTTGAGAACAAAAACTATTATCGTTCGGGCAGAAAACACCTGCAATGAAAGGTTGCTGAATTTGCTCATACTGTGTGTGTGTAACACACATGTAAATGGTGTCTGTTTGATATGAATCCACTCCTAGCCCATTCAAAGCTGTGAGTGTTGAAGCTTCTGGCATCGACCGGGCGCATGCTGTAACCCCACTAACTGCATATGTATAGCTGTCTTCCTTGGTGGAATTACAGCAGCTAATACATGGCTGCTTGGGCTTTGGGAGGCGACAAGCTCCTTTCTCTAGCGACAGGCCTCCATCGTGCGTGCTGCTTCTTCCCTGTGTCCTTTTTGGCGGGAAACTTTGCTTGTGTTCTTGGTAATAGCGGAGTACATATTGTCCACTCTTGAGAGAACTATGTTAATGTGGTCCTCTGTTCATTCCTCCGTTTTTCAGTTCAATTTCATACATACAGCACTGTCAAGTGCTTCAGTGAGTACCGGGCGTAAGCCTGGGACAGCGGTGGTGAGAGAACTATTTTAGAGTGAGGAAGGAAATTTGGGAGGAACCAGACTTGAGGGGGAAGGCCATATTCCTCTGTGTGGCCCTGGGAAAGGCAAGTTCATATAAAATACGGTCAGAGGGCGGTGCAGACCGGCGGCGTTTCCATCGGTATAATTCGCCATGTTGTCTCAGAACTTTAATGAGCTCACACCTTTCCCCATGAGTGCCTGGATCTGACAAGCATCATGGTGAAGCGAGATATTCCTGATGGACACGGGATCCACGTGCACGGCTAACAGTCTTTGAAGGGATTATAGACCCCTTAGGTTCAGGAAGTGAATTTAGGCCTGTGAACAGTCGGGCTGCTCCAGCTATCTCCGAGATGATGATTTACCACCTCGCTCGTGTGGCCAGTTTTGGCCCGGACATCTGCAGCTGGCACATTTTAAAAGCGAGTGGGGGGGATACTTTGACTAACGAGCGGAGTGCATTTCAGGCGGTCCTCTCCATCTGTCCTGTGTTGCAGGGGTTTCATTATCATACTATGGTAACCTCATCCTTAAATTACACACTCCTCTAATCTTTCTGAACAATAGGTGTGTTGGAAGCTGTTTCCATTTGCAATTCTGAGTTCTGCTTTTATCATGCAGTTCATAATTTCACTTCCTTCCCCCCCCCCCGAGGCCGTGGTGTGATTTGATTGTGACTGAAGGGGTAGTATCTGCTTTTTTTTTTTTTTTAATGGTGGTCTCGCCTTTTTTTCTTCCTGCCATTCTCAAGCAGCTTATGGGCCAGTCGCTGCTCTTGTGGTCTGGCCTTGGACCTCGGCTGATCCCCTTGGCATCAGAAGTCACCTCGTGACCAAGCTCCTTGAAGCGTATCGCACCTCATTTCATCAATGTCGACCCAGCGGCCTTGGCTAAGCTGAACGCAGGGCTGGTTACGTAAAAGGCACCGCGACTTGACCTCTGGTCACTTCTTCAGGCTCTTCCGGGTACTGCGGTATTCCTCTCGGGTGACACCCCTGTTGGTGGGTCCCTCTTTAGCGCCCAATGAGGTGTGTCTCTGTTAAGCGGTCAGCTTTCCTGAGCTGTTCCCTCTTGCTGGTGATGACAATGGCAGGCATTCATATCTGTGTGTGTGTGGGGGCACGAGGCTGCTTCCTGTTCATAATGGACCTACTTGGAGGTACAGATTGATGATGATGATTGACATAAGCTGCCTGTCTTTTGTCATTCGGTGCCAGTGGATATCATAGGAAGCCTAAAAGCACTCGCTGTCAACACATGGCTTGGCCGTTAAGATTCACATCAGTGCTATTCTCACGTTTTCTCAGAACCCTTGTGTGGTGGTCGTGTTTTTGTTAGCCAGGCAGTGTTTGTGGGTCTGTTGGACCCACTGCATTATTGGGTTTTTTTAATCAATAGTCACAACAATAAAAGTAACAGATGTTTACTTTATCCCAATTACAAGCAATAGACAGCATATATGGTTAATATTTACCATGTACCTCTGTTAGCGCTACTTTTTACAGATATGATCCGTCTTTGTGGTAAAACAAAAAAATCAATATCCACATATGGGTGGAAAAACATGATTTGTTCAAAATAAACAAAACGATGTTAAATTGAACACGTCAGTCTAAAAAAAAAAAAAAAAAAACCCCAGCCGCTTTGAGCAGATAGCGTATCCATATCAGTGTACACTACATAGTAGGGGCAGGAAAAACCTCAAGCACTAACAGCAGGCCATGTGTAGGAGGAGGACAGAGTGAAGGGATGCAGCACCTCCACACTTTAATTACCCGTGGATCCAGTGGACCTGAACACCACGTGTGTAATCTAAATGTGTCATGCGGTGTACGGTGTGGAGTCATTTAAAAACGTATGTTCCTCACAGAATATGAGCCAAGGCTAAGGAGTCTGAGGTTGAAATAATAATAAATTGCAACATTTTTTTATGTAAACATTAAAAAACGGGTCCCAAAGACGCAAATACCACACAAGGGGCCACAGGACCCTTTGAGTGTGAAAAGAATCACCCGCAGCCTTTAATCAACCTTATTGTTGGGCAAAAATGTTCCCGTCGCTGATTGGACCTGCTTTCAAGCCTCTTCCATGACTTGCCGCTGTGCTCTGCCAAAGCCGCCGTCTCTCCGGCTCCTTCTGTTTCACGCCCTGCCTGCAGAATCTGCAGACCTCTTAAAGCTGCAGATGCCTTGAGAGTCTGTGTGCTGCCTCAGAGAATGTTGGGCTTCTCAAGACATAGTGTGTCCTACGTGGCACCTTACTGCCTTCGATTAGCACATCGAAGTGCTTCTGGACAGTCCTCGGACGAGCTGACACCTTGAGCAACGGAGACACGGCAGTGACCCCTCTGGGCCGTGTGGCCTTTCTGATGGCCTTGGGGACACTCGGCCAGCTGTGATGGTCTCTGTGGCATTTGGCCTGCATGTGCCGTCTCAATGCTGGGTGATGGGGGGGTAGGTTACACGCTTGTTTGGCGTTAGCGCTGGACTCCCATTAATTGCCTTAATGGCACCCTGGGCCATGCCCCTGGAAGCGCCACCTGATCACTGACCCAGTTCTCTGTGTGAACTGAAATCTCATTCCTCAGCTGTTTACTGTCAGAGCCTTGGAGTGGGCTACCCTCCTCTGTGACTCTGATCTCAGCGCAGCATGCATCTCGGTCTTAAGGCTTCAAGACGTGAAGTTTTTTTTTATGATGAATTGCTGGTTAAATTCCAGTAATGATAGCACCCTACAGTATGTTGACAAACACAGTAAGGTTCAATACAGTTCCTGGCTTGTTCTGTACATGAAAGCACTAATTACACATTGCTGCTGTTTGCTTTGTCGGAGTTAACATTTTTGTATTAATTCCTTTGTTTGTTTGTGGCTGTTTGACGCATTGCTGTTTGTGCGTCTCCAGCAGTGAGTGATCCATGGTCTCCCTTCATTAGCGCTGCTGCTGCTGCCACACCTCTTGCACGGCACAGTCCTCCTCCACCACCACCACCACCACCACCACCCCCCCCAAGTCAGTGTTCACCTGCATCTTTGTGGGTTTCCTTCTGTCTCAGGTGTGTCAGGTTATGGTCTGTACAGGTGTGACAGCGAGGGCTTTGGTCTGCTGCTTCTCCTCCCACTTTTCGCATGTCCCTTCATGTTATGTGACCATCATTTTGCCGTGTTATGCCTGTAGCATATGTGGCCTTGATTGACGCAGTTGCATAAACTGTCCCATGTAACGGTACTGCTGTGCTGAATGTGGAAAGTAAGCAGCGGTCCAACGGGGAAATCCCAGGATCCTCTGTGTCCATTAGGGATCTGTACTTCCCCCGCTGGGTGATTGGTCACGGTGGGGTTACACTGGCGTAACAGTCGATTACACGTCTGGGGAAACTGCTTCGTGGGCGTGAGGGCACACACTCTGTCCATTCTGCGCACTCTGCGAGGAACGGACCAGTCTGCCGACTTTCCCCTCAAACAGTAGGTGGCGTAGCATTCAGGGAATGGAGTTCAGCTTACGTAAGCTTATGAGAACTGATGATCTCACTGGCTAAGAGCTGGTGCTGTGCTTCATTTATGGTTCTGGTGGAATGTCTTTTATAATTGTATAAATGCTATTTTGGCAGAGACTCGGGTGGCATAGAATTTGACTACGGAGATTTGTTCTGCTTAAGTGAAATACTCTGAGGGAAGCGTGAGGAGTGTGCTCCTCTGTAAGTGAAATAGGGGGCATGGGGTTAAATTGAAGATGTGGGAACCAATCGGATGGGCCAGCTTGGCCAGAGCCGTTCCCTTTGTGCGACTCATCAGCTATTAATTCTTCCCACGTTCGATCGAGTTGTCAAAGAATGGAAGCTGAGTGCTGGTGTTCCTGTGTTTGGTTTCTGGACACAGAGCCGGTTCTGAAAATGAGATGTACAGCTGATTTGCTGGGCTTTGTCACCCAGCATGGCCACCGTCCTCTCTAGCTGAACGTCCTGACTCCTGTGAAATGGCCATCTCCAGGTCTCATAGCCTGGCGGGGGAACGTGTGTGTGTGTGTGTGTGTGTGTGTGTGTGTGTGTGTGTGTGTGAGAGACAGAGAGAGAGAGAGAGAGAGAGGAGTTAATGCAGGGGATTAAATCATTTGAATCAAATTCTTCAGGCCCTTAAGCTGTTGTCTTGCATTCCTGGGGTTTGGCTGTCATGAAACTAGGGACTAGTTAACGCCATTAGTTTATTAATAATGTTAACGCGTTAACTTTGACAGGCTATTGCAAAAGGGTCATCAAAATTTTTGCCTTTTCAGTATTTCATTCATATAATTTCATATTGATCCAGAATAGTTAACTATATTTTTAAGCATTTACCTCTGCAGAACATAAATCAGGAACGTGATATCTTCAGGTGTTTTTGTGCGTTTCCTACAAACGGTGGGCCCTTTCGTACCTCTTTCCATTTTCCAGTTTTATAGATCTTTGCTGTAAGTGGTCTGCAGGGTTACAGATGTCCCCCGGAAATTGGGGGGGGGACCTGGTATGGATTTGTGTTTAGGAACAGAGTTTGAAGTGGTCAGATTACGGTGTGTTTTTGAACGCTCATGAAACCCTTTTGTTGAGGATGCTCTTCTCTAATACAGCTGGGTACACTGGGGTCTGGGCACCTTTGATATTTGTGGGCTTGAGATCAGGCTCCATGCAAATGGGTAAACCCAAAGGAGTCATCTCGAGGCGTCGTTCACATTCGCTGCTGACTCGCGTCACTGTCGCAGTTAGAAAGGCTGGGAAGATTTCAGGGTCATTCAGAATCCTCTAGAACCGTCCTCCAAACCCTCTTTCTAATCGTTAATTTTCCTAGGTGTACGTTCCTCTTAGACTGGCTTTGGTCTGGAACGCCTTGGCAACGAGAACACCGAGCAAGCCTCCTTTGAGAAGCGCTAATGTCTTCGCTCCATGGCCGTGGGGGAATTCTAATGAGGCGCTGCTCCTTGCCGCACTTCTCCGAGGTGGAATTCATTAACTTGCTGATTTGAGTGATTGAATTTTATACATTTTTCCCCTCTTCTGAATAATTCGCACAGAGAACACAGCCTTTCTGTCACCGGACAGATAGAACCAGCCGGCTGTAACGCTACTCAAACACAAGGCTGTAGGTGTCTCCGAACAGTGAATGTCCCTGTCCTTAGAACGGTGACCTCAAAGCGTAGCCACACGGAAGGCATGGTAAGGTGGCTGAGGTTGGTTGGCTTGAAAGGTCAGGTGGGCTTTAACTACAGCAGCCGCTGTTCCCTCTCAAGGGTTCATTAAGAGTGTCCGGCAGCAGGGGGTAACCAGTGTCTAGTGTCCAGCAGTCAGTTGGTGACCGAGGTCATGTGTCACCTCATTGCTCAATTTGACCTGGCTGTTGGCTTTCTGATCTGTACAGATCTATGCTGGAGTGAGACTGGCTGACCACTTATTTAACCTCACTGCACACTTTCATTAGTCTACAGCGGGGGGGGGGTGTGTGTGTGTGTGTGTGTGTGTGTGTGTGTGTGTGTGTCTGTGTGTGTTCCATGTTTGGAGTTTTAAAACAATGCACACATGTTAAGAACACACATTTTCACAAAAATAGAATGACATCTATATGCTCAAGCCAATTGATTTCCTTTAAACTGATATTGAGAGAATGCTGAACACTTTGAGATGAGTGAATTGTTAAGCATGACACGAGTCATTCTAGGAAGCTGCTGCAGCTTTTACATCATATTAAGCTATTTCATATTAATACCGTGCGGCTAAAGTAACCAACATCACAAAACCCTGTTTGTTCTGGCTGACTAACCTGATTTTGTAGCATTCAGTCGTTCATCTTCCCACTGCTTCTCCTGGTGAATGTTGCTCTTAGTCTGATGGAGAAGCAGCTTCATCTTGAGGTCCCACTGGATCTCCAAACTCCTCCCCCTGACCAAGGACAGTGAGTCCAGCAACCCTGCAGAGAAACCATTTTTCCTCCGAGGGTTGTGACCTCAGCGTGGAGGAGTGCTATGTCGTCTGGAGTCTGAGATCCTGGTAGGGCCTCCCTCGGTGAACAGATCTGTGGGGGGAGGCCAGGCAAACTGCGGTCCAGCAATGACCCCCAATGATCAGTACTAAAATGAGTCCCCTGCCTGGAATAGGCTTATTGCTAGCTAGGTTTGGGAAAGGTGTTTCCTAGGTGAGAACCTGGTGGCTTGGCCATCCACGTGACGCAGCTCGAAATGCTTACATCTAGCCATCTTATGAGCTCGCCACCCACAGCGTGAGAAATGAGGTCAGGTGCTGTGGCATTTGGGCTGCCAGCATGAGGGGGAAGGACTTACAGGGCTGTAGACCTAAATGAATTATTATATATACGGTTATATGTGGCCGTGGGCCTGAATGGATCACCGTATGTGCGGTTATACGTGGCTGTGGGCCTGAATGGATTGCTGTATATGATTATAAAGAGATGAGGCTATTTACTTAAGTATGTTGGCCGTTTTTACTTCTCAACACCAATTGTAGTAAGTTGTGTGCTAAAGGATGGCCCAAACAGAATGTTATGTCTGCTAAATGTTTACTGCTATTTGGAAATATAGTAGATTTATGGGGACGAGGACAATTAAACACCATTCCCAAAATGTCATCTACGAATTTTGCAAAAATATTTGCAGAAAAACTTTGGTGGTACTGAGTAATCGATGCTCTGCAAAATAAGAATTTGGCCGAGTCACTGGATAATGAGCTTGAAATAATTGGTCTTTCCTGAAATGCTGGTTTTGTGAGCATCACACCTTAATGTGAGCTGTAAGTCCATTTACCTAAATGACTTTATAAGGGGGTTCTGAGCTGTCATCCTGAGACAGCAGCTGCTTGTGGGGCTTGCTCTGGTTGTCTGTGACGGCCCAGTTTAGGTCACCTCCGATTCAGGGGGGTCACCCTCAGGTGGCATTAGTCAGCTGGTCTCTAAGCCTCCTGACATGCTCTGCCAGCTGTGACTTCTGGCCTGTATGTACAGGGGAGGCACCCTGGGTTTTGCTTAAGGGCTCAGTTATTAACATTGTTCTGTCACCTGCTTCAGCGGAAGACTGAATTTGTAGCTGTACTTGTTTTCATTCAGAAAACACACACAGTGCTTGGTTGGAAATCTCTCAACAGCTGGCATCGACGAGCTGAAATTCCCCTCTGCAGTGGTGCCGACAGTCGGTCGACGCAGGCACAATTGCAGCCATCCAATGTGCAAAGGGAAATCGACGCTCGGGCAGAAGTGTTAGATGTGTGGAACTGGAGTCTGTCAACAATCAAACCTCTCTACAGAAGCTATGTGACAAGAGGTGAGCCTGTTGGTATAGATGTGGGCTTTCCTGGGTAAAGGATGTTGTATTGAGCCCTGCTTTCCACACAGTGATCTGACGTTGACGTATGGCCTGTTCTCAGCAAGATTGAACAGGTACCCCAAAACCACGAGTGATAAAACACAACGCGTTCATTCAAAATGATTCTCAAAACCAGACGTCACAACATCAGAGAACTAGAATAAAGCACTGTTTGGGTGGGTGGGTCGCCACACTACTCCACAAGACCCCTGGAGGTCCATGTGGTCACCCTCTGCGCTGCACACCGACACGCGCAGAAACAAACAGACATCCGGTCGGACCGCTTCTGGTCTTCGGTGGGGCTCCGAGTCCTAACTGAGCTGTGTGGTGCAGTAGGCTACCCCTTTCTTAAATGACTCCACTTTGCATGGGCTCTACAAAGCCTTGTCCGATGTTGCATCGGAGACCTATTGGTGTAGCTTTGTTCTCTCCCTGGTCTTCATGGTTGGGTTTGATGCCTTTTATACTGCTCTGCCCAGGTCACTGCACTGAACCCCCCCTTCCCCCGATCAGTTTTGAATTTATCTCTGTGAGGCACAGCTGTCTCTACATGCAGGGGTTCGTGTATCTGTGGGAGTGTTTGGCTGCTTCACATACCGTAACTGTCCTCCTTTTGCTTGACTCTTGGTCCCTCCATTGAAGTTGATGCTGTTATCTTCATTCCTTTGGATAGCCAGATGCTAATTGGACAGTTCCAAGGCTCTAATAGCCAATGGTATTGGCTTATTTGGCTGTAAAACATAACTCTCTCTAACAGTACTTTTTCTACCTTTTGAGAGGTTGTCTTGGTTCTGTAATGGTATTATAGCTGTCCTTTCAAATGGGAATTTGTACAGTATTGAAGATCTTGTCTCACATTGCTGACCTCAAATGACCACTTTTAAGATATTTAAAAAAAAAAAAAAAGGCATTTGGTTTAAGTGTGTGTGTTTTTTGAGGAAAATTGGGTTGCTTTAAGGTTGCCGATCTCTTGCATTCCAACGATGGAGCCACTGAATGTGACCGAGTTAGAAATGGTGGCAGGGCAGTGGGAATCGAGTGCGTGACTTTGGCGGGCGTCTGGAAAGGTGGCGAGGGGTCGAAATTTGAGGGTTACAGGCTCGAAGTTCGAGCTCGGTGCCGAGGCAGCCGTATGACAACGGCAAGTGGTGAAGCATTCAAGAAAGATAAATATCCCTCCTCTGCTTTTCTTGTGTGTGTTGTGGTCTTGGTGTGCTAACCCCTGAGTTGTTTCTAGGCAACTGCCTCCGTTTTCCCATAACCACTTATTCCGCTACGGTCGAAATGATGTGGAGCTCAGCACAAGAAATATTGTATGAAAGGCTCGGTATGTTGCAGGGCAGTCAATTGCACGCGGACATGCTAAAGCCATATTAGGCCAAGCCTTCCCAGGAATAACATGTTTGTTCATACCGTATTTCCACAGGACAAAGTCAGGCAGAAATGGGGTTCAGACCCATAACCCAAGAGCTATGAGCAAATGGCAGAACCGTCTGAGGTGTCATGATGATCTAGGCCTTTGCTGTGAACAACTTGAGCTTTTGCATGAATACGGTATCATTCAGTGATTGCATGTAAAATCAGATCTTTTGAATTCTTATTTCCTGCACGTCTTGTGAGAGGAGTCCCCCCCCCACGTCAATTGAGTCTCTGTGTTGATTGACACTGAGGTCTGATTGCGATACAACTTCAGCCAGGTCTACCCCCTTCTCAGATGCCAAGAGCAGTAACTGGCCGCTTAATTGCCATCCCTCTACACTGTAATCTTTAGTATACAAAAAATCTCAGACTAAAAATTACATTGCGGTGTGGTTAGTTATGACCCAGTAGCTACAGTTCCTGTTGTCTCTGTCACTCGGGTGTTCTGTGTTCTACGTGATCCTTGCTGAAATGATGAATGTTCATACGTGTCTCATGGGTGCGTTTTGTATAGCATGTGCGTTACCATGGGGGCGGCCCATGTGTGAAGCTATGTAGGGGGCCTATTAGCTGTAGGGGATGGCATGTGAACTTTGGGGTGTTCGAATTACTGGTGCCTCTTTGCAGGTATTCGGGGGGCCTGGTTATGACTTTGTTGTGCTGTATCTTTATGCCCCTAGAGGCATTGATGGGGGGGGATTTGGAGCCTTAATTGCAGTGGTGTTTTAACCAGTGAGAAATGTCATGTCATTGAGGGTTTGAGGGTTATGACTTCAACTAACAAACATTCTCTAGACATTAGTGGTTTAAACCATGTATGGGGGGTACCTGTGCTTGTCATGCATTTTATCCTGAGACTCATTCGCAGCTCCCCCAGAGTCTTCTGAGATGCCTCAATTAGCCTGGGGGCTGTTGGTGGGAAGACGGACCTGAGCCACCCCTTCCCCTCCTCGTACCTACCAAATCTCCCACCTGCCTTACGTTGCCTCTGGAGTGGAGTGATTTGTGTAAAGGAGGGAGGGAGTTAGAGAGAGAGAGAGGAGGGAGTTTCAGAGAGCGAGAGAGAAAAAGAGAGAGAGAGAGAAGCAGTGTGGATAGTAAACCCCCAGCTGTGGGATTCCTCGGCGGCTGTCTGTTCCAGGAACCAAACGTGTTTGCCTGGAATCTTTGTTTCCTATTCCCTTTTTTAACGTTTTCCGCGAGCTCCAAGATGCGCGCACAGCAGAGCGGGGGCAGGGCCGTGGCTGGCTGAGGACGGCACGAGGAGGAGGCTAAGCCAGTGGCGTCCTGCGGGAACCTTCTCTCACGCTCGTGCTCGCACACACATCCTCCTGTCACACCGATCCCTCGTCGTCATTATGGATCGCTTCCTGGGCTTTGTCAGGCAGATCAGAAGGTCCAGGCGCCGCAAAGGAAAGAAGTATCGGCCGGAGGAGGACTACCACGAGGGCTACGAGGATGTGTACTATTACGCCTCGGAGCACCTGCACAGTGAGTACTCCTGGGAGTTGGACGGGAGTGTGAGACCGTGTACCCCCCTCTCTCTGGTTTCATTGTTGAAGTTGCGTGGGGAGGGTGTTCAGCACCGTGCCTTGGGGGCACCTCGGACCATTCCCAGTGAGTCTGCCGGGGACCTCAAGCGTGTCCTCCGAATGGGTCTAGTGCAGCACGCTGCCCATGTTCTGACACACTGTCCCTGAGGTGCCTTGGCTGTTGTGAATGTTTCAACAAAGCGACTATCTTTGGGGTGCTTCCAGTTTGGAGTTTGAGTTGCTCACGCTCTCCCTCGCTTGCACTTTTGTTAGCATGCTTTGTCGCTTGCCACCCACGGACTGGCGCTTCCTGCCTCCCTCCTTTTCGAACCCTGGGGCACATTGCATTGGGAATGGTCTCCTCTGAACGGTGGCGATTTTGTTCGGGGCCATGGGTCAGATGGTACTTCAGGTCCTGCCGGGGTACGCCTGAATCCCTCGGTAATTCCAGCAGGTCCCTGCTACACATCGCTTGACAAGCAATCTCTGGCCCAGTAGCTGATTGTTGTGGGGCGTCTGTCTGGTGTGTGGCGTGTGTCTCGGCCTCCTCCACCCACATGGCGGGGTGGAGCTGGTGAATTATTAAAAGCTGCCTGTTAATCAGCTGACACTCATGACTGGCTCTGTGTCAGGTAGCCAGGATATTATTACCTGTACCTAATAGCCTCTGTAGAAACCTCTGTTTCTGCCTGCCTCCGCTTGAGTGTTCGGTGGACAGGCCGCATGTGACGTAGCATTTGTCTTCCAGACGC
The DNA here is from genome assembly GCA_009936485.2 of Gymnarchus niloticus. Lineage (NCBI taxonomy): Eukaryota > Metazoa > Chordata > Actinopteri > Osteoglossiformes > Gymnarchidae > Gymnarchus > Gymnarchus niloticus. Next base: position 2,578 of record JAACJT020000722.1, on the reverse strand, counting down.
ATTGCTGACGCACGGCTGTCCCGTCTGCGTTGTAGCATTTCGCTGCCTCTCTCCCTCACTGGCGAGAGGGCCACCGTCACAAGTTTCATCTGGAGATACACTGGGTGAAACGCTCACTCGAGCAGAAAAACGGGTCGTGGGATGCTGTACGGCGGTTTTTTAGGTTCAGGATATTTGTGGAAGTAGCTTTTGGGACACGACCTGTAGAAGGGATACATTTTGCAAGTTGATTTCACTTAAAAAAAAAAAAAAAAACGTGCATAATATTTGGAGGTAAGGCCCTTTTCACCATCATCAAGTAAACGTTAAAGAATTCTCTTAATAGATGAATTGTACAGACAGTCAGTATGAATGGTAGTTCCCTTCCCAGCAGATTAGTCGTGATCTACACGTCAGTCACACATTATTTACTGCTGTATTCATGCCTGTTCTTTTGAACTTGGGAATCTGATTGGTCTCCACCTTTTAATGTACTGCCCCTCCCCCCCCTTCCAAATACCTCTTCCCTGTGCTCGTGTTTGGAATGAGGAATTATTTGACATGGCGACATTCCGTAGGGGGTGCGGGTGCTGAGGATCTTGGTTAAAAACAGTGCTGAGGCCTTTGTAGTTTGAGATCAGAGGCAAGTCAAGACACAAAGCCGTTAACCCTCCGTGTGGCAGGTCCTTCCAGCTCCAGTTTAGCTGTGAACATTGCAATGTGAGATCTGTGCCTCATCCTCGTGGTAACGTGTTTCTGGTTAACTGGAACCGTTTTTATTTTCCCGCTTGTAGGTGTTTGTGAATCCAGTAGCTGAGTGCTGCTGCTTTTCCACCAACGTGGGGCCGATGCCTGTGCCTACTGTGAACCGACCCACATTTCCACCGCCTTCAGGGCCAAATTCGGCATGACAGCGTCCCGGCCGCGTCGCCGCCTCATTCCAGCTGTCACTCAGAACAAACATAGTCGACAGCATCCTCTGTTTACAAACGTTACTCCTAGCTTTGATGGTATGTTATCGCAACCGATGTTGGAACGTTCCGAGATGCTCAGACATGGCATCGGTTATCGGAAGAAATTGAATTTTTACTCAAACAATCAATGTACAGCCACATATGGATTGTATCGGAGTATAACTTAAAGCCACCAATATGGCCTATAAAAACTTTAAGGGGCCATCTGACATTTTGTTTAACTTCATTAGGGGCCTGCAGTATTTTTGACGTTCTGAACACGTTTTAGATGGTTGTTACGTATGGCATATAAATGGCTTAAAAGTTAAGTGGAAACAAAAATGATCAGCATCTGTTGATATTTAAGGTTGTTTTAATCTTTTAGGGATGAAACTGCCATTGAGCTGACCTTATTCAGACAGGCCACTGAAGACAATTCAGTGTCTTTACCCGGTTTTAAGATATTGTCAGGAATTCTGATCAAACATTGGTTGAAATGACTTTACCAGTGTTTGCTAAACTGCAGGTGTGTTTGTTTGTTTTTGTTTGTTTGTTTTTGTTTGTTTGTTTGTACCACCCCTCAGTTTACGTCACAGCTTTCTGCTTCTAGACATCTAGTTTTTGGTTGCCTTTCCCGAAGCCGTTTCTCGGCACGGGTACCAGTTCCTTTGCGGTGGAAAAGCACGCAAACCAGTTTGCGAACCGGCACGGCACCATCGGTGGAAAGCGGGCTTGAAGTTTCTGTACTTGCATCTCGCCTCCTGATTAATGCTCCTTAGAACAGCTGTTTTAGGGTTCAAGCACGTTCTGTGTGGAACCCTATTGTTTTAATCTTAATTGTAATACCCACATGGGCCAGTAGGGTGCAGGTGTCTAGAGTGAGTGAGGTTCCGTGTTTCCCTCCTAGTATGTTCTGTATTGTCAGCTCCAGCAGGACGTACTAGGACAGGATTATACAGCTGTGATTTTTTTTTTTTCCTCCATGTACATGACTATTGTACGCACAAATGGCATGAACTGGGAAATGACCTGTAGGATGTGAAAATTTGCACCCCCACCTTCCATGTGGGTAATTCCACTCAGGACTGGCAGCGTTCCTAATACACTGTTCCACCATGACACCCATTGAGCTTCTGTCCAGGTGAATGCCATATGAACCCCAGAGCACGTTCAGACAGTCGGCGTTGGGCTGAGCGTTCAGTCTCAACACCAATACCATGGCAAAGACACAGGTGCTCTTCAAGTGGCCTGTCCTCGCCTTAGTTCTTGGGGGGGGTGGTTATTTGCCAACGCCAGTGCTACATTGGGACACACTTAGTCAGGCCATGCATAAATTGCTGTTGAAATTATGGAAGAGCCTTATTTTGACCAGCCAGCAATATGCGGTTTTGAACAATGAACCGTTTTGTCGATTTTTGTGTGGTTGACTATAGTCGTTGCATGAATGACCTGGTAATTACCCTTCAGATATACAGCAGGATTAACCCAATAATGTGATTTGGCTTCTCAGGCTGTGTGCTAGGTTGTTGGGTATGAGTGGGCAGTCACACCCCCCAACCCCCCCCCCCCCCCCCTTTCTGCCCCCCCCCCTCCCCCCCCCCCCCCGCGCCCCCCCCCCCCCCCCCCCCCCCCCCCCCCCCCCCCCC
>JAACJT020000721.1:8002-18078 GCA_009936485.2 Gymnarchus niloticus | reverse complement strand
GACTGTGGGCCCGGGACTATGTAAAGCGCTTTGTGACCGTGCTCCGTGTTAAAAGCACTATATAAATAAAATTGAATCAAATTGAATTTTCTTCAGTCTACAGTCCTTCCATCCTGCTTTTTTGACTTTTCCCTTCAGAGTCTAATGACTCTGAATCCATTATACGTCAAAGATTCTCTTTGGAGTCCGTTTCTTAGTCTGCCATATGTACTGTAGCACATATGAGAAACTGCTCAGTTTTATAAAGCACATATGAAACTTTTAAACATATGGTTCCGTAGTTATGAAGGATTTGCTTGGTCTTTTCCAGACTTTTATCAGATAAGTGACACAACTTGCTACAGACTGAAAATTCATCGTTTGTCGGCGCCTCGCTTTGTTTTACACGGTTGCCAGCACGCGCCTTCGGCAGCTGTCACCCTTTGCTTTTCACGCGCGCGTGTAGGTGCGACTGCACGCGCGCGGGGGTCCCCTGACGTGTGGGCGGGGCGTCGCTCAAGGGGGGCGTGTGGCGCGCGCCGGTCCTGCCCACCGTGCACTCGGTGAGACTTAAATTGCAGGACGAGGAGAAGAAGAAGAAGAAGAAGAAGAAGAAGAAGGAATCTTTAGAAGATCAAAATCGACCAAAAAAAGCCAAGCGACATCCGCTCATAAGCACATTTACTGTAAGTCAAGCGTTGAAAGAGCATCTGAACAAGCAGGAGAAACTTCAGACGCCGGGAAGAGTAAGTGAAATTGAGTGATACTCTTGCAATATTGCGGTGTGCATTGAATGGTGGTGGTAAACACAAGATATTCTAGTTGATTTGAAAGCTGTCAATGCTGAGGTATGTTCTTCACTTCTCATCCATGTCAGCCCTGATTAACGGTTTATGACCCACTGTGCAGGATCACCTTTTAAAGACAGCTGTAATAATCTCAAAAAGTACCCAAGTCATAATGCTGAGCTTCATGAACTTCACTGTAGTTTGTCAGCACAGAGCATGCATGGAGATACGTGAAACCAAAATCCAAAGCTCATTTTTCAGGAACGTTTCCAGGTTTTCATCTCTGCTAGGAAACCTGCAGTGTGCCATTTACCTTGGTTCAGCTGTTGGCCTTTCTCATCTGGACCCTAAATAGTTCTCATGTTTTTTTTTTTTCTTTTTTTTGTCCTAAACCTGTCATCCTGCATTTGTAACATTCCATGCCTTCTCTATTCATGCTGTGTCCGTCCACGCACACTCCACCGGGGAACACTGCTCAGTGACCCCTCAGATCTCAAGGTGTCATTGGGAAACGTCGATTATCTGACTAGTCTGTACTGAACACACAATGGGATCCAAGCTCAGAGATTAAGCCTTTGTTTTTGTTTGATGGGCAAATCACAATAGCCAATGGTCCAGAAACAGGCAAAAGGTTGGTGCACAGGAGATCCAGGAAACAGGGCAAACAAATCCAACATGGAATCCACAAAACAGAGACAAAGTCCAGGCCAAACGGGTATCAAAATCCAAGAAGGCAAAACAGAGACAATGTGACCAAAACCAGAATCCCAAAAGTTAGAAAACTAACAGAGTCAAGATCAAAACACGGTCATACACAGGAGATCAGAAACGCAGGAAGAAACTCAGTAGAGTGGCAATAACACAACACCTCACAGTGAGGCAGATGAACTGGACATAATAGAAAGGAGTAGTCTGGTTGGAATCAGCTTCGATAAATATTCAGGAGATGAGCAGTGGTGGTATGTGGGGCGTGACTGACTGGATGTTGACGGTGGACATGGTTTGACTGACTTGAGGCGGGCAAGAAAATGTCCATCACCTGAACCAACAACCACCCCAACCATCAATAGCCAGAATCCATGGACTATCCCTTCCCCCCCCCCCCCCCCCCAAAAAAAAAAAATGACAGCATCTACTATTTAGTCCCACAGTTTTGCTTTAAGTTCCAGTTGTGGTGATTATTCTATGTACGTAAATGCTGTGTCTTTGGGCTGTGGGAGCTCTTCAAAGTGGGAAGAACAGACAATCTCCGCACAGACAGCTATTTTTAACCTATAGGGTGTGAGGCTCGTCTGTAACCAGCTTGTCTAGTAATATGTACTAATACTCAGGCTGACATTTTAGCCATGTGCCATAAAATTGGACCCTGTTGTGTCCTCAGGCTCCCCGGTGAGATGTTCTTTGTTGCCACGTGACTCGATTCAGCCACACGGTTTTCTTCTATCTTCACCTTTTTTTAACACAGTGAGGCAAACGACAAAACAGGCTGTGCTCCCATTTCCCTCTACCTCTCCTCTCCATTGTGTCGGCCTGTTTATCTCAGTTTCCTGTGTCATCTTAACATCATGATTCTAGCAATGACGGTCCACACAGGCTGCTGATAAAAAGCAGAATGAGAGAATGAAAGAGAGAGCAAGAGGGACGGAGAGAGAGGGAGTCAGGAAGAATGTGTTTTTTTTTCAAGATAAGAACAGTGTGAGTGGAATAGCGTGCTTGCCTGCGTACCTAGTACCTTTAAACGTTGTGTTTAGACTTGTTTACATCTGCTACATCTGCTACTTTGTCTTAACTTTGGAGACAATTGCATAGTAAAGGAAACGTGATTGAGCAATCAGTAATCAATGACACAATACGAATGAAGAAACCATGAGACAGATACACTTATGCCCGTACACCCTCCACCCTGTCCAGCTGAATACACGCCCACACGTATGAGGTGTACAACATTTTCCGAACATCCTCCCCCAGATGACTCATGCATTTTTTGTCACTTTTTCTTGATATTTGAGTGATTGTCTAATAGTAGTTTGTCATGAATGACTTGATACTGTATTTTCCTCATAGCCAAAAATATCATTGCTGAATTTATTACTGTTTACAATCTGTCATTATCATTTTCTTGTCGTCCTTGAAGAATCCAGTCCTGGGGTCTATTTGGGGCTGGCCCAAATAGAGTAACTATTTGTTCCTCTTTCCTGGTTGAAACATTTTATGATTTCAGTAAGTACACCTTCTTCACTTTTGGGACATAAAGTTCTGCTTTCTGTTTGAGTTCTTGATAGTGTAGACCTTTAATGGCTGAAAGTACGGTGCTCAGTAGCATTTGCCTCACAGTCACATGGAGGCCATAGAGTTTAGTACTAAAAGTTGTGATCAAACTATACTACACTAACCGGCAAGTCATGTCAAAGACCTGAACTCCATCTCCACACACACATCTGCGTGGCAGCTGCTGGCAGCGTGGATCACGACCATGTGGGAAACAGCCTTTCCATCATTTGGGATTTTATTTACATTTTGAGTCACTGACCGTAAACTTCATCCGGAATCATTAACCTAACTAAGCAATCAAGGAATCGCTTTGCAGAGCTGTAACGGTAGCATTTTCTAAGCACTGAGATCAGTGCTTCATCGTGCTGAGACCCATCGGATTGGGGCTTTACAAGGTCGGCCATTTCTCACAGCCTGGGCCCTGCACCACTGCTCAGCCAAGTCAGCTCTCAAGATTAATTCTTGTCATTTTTGAAGCCTGAGCCAAATGGGCAGGCCTTCTTTAAAGAGAGCCCCGCATTATAAATAAAACCCCCCTCCCACTCTTCCACTCTTCTGGCACTGCAGCCATGTTCTGGATGCACCGTTCTTAGACTGCTGCATTCTGATTACCATTTATGAGGCCAGATGTATTAATAGTGTGGAGGGAACTGGACTTTTACCAGGGAAGTAAAGCTTAAGAATGGCTGTACTGGTTTCCCACAAGAATTATTGCAGTAATGCTGAACCAAAATGAATATCCTTTGGTATATCGTAAGGTGCTATGTGGAAAATTGCATGCTAAGGAAATAATTTTACTTTTGAAAATAATCTCTTATGCTTTGCTTCTTCAAAGCATCTGTTCACTTTCCAGTAACAGTGAGACGCATTCAGTAAACAGAGTTTTCTAGGTTTGCCACAAAAGTGTAAGAGTGCCGACTGCACAACGTGCTGGTTTATTTAGGAATCTGAGAAACCATGAGACACTGAACCATTAGGCACTGAACCATTAGGCACTGAACCATGAGACACTGAACCATTAGACACTGAACCATGAGACACTGAACCATTAGACATTGTCTGCCATGTGCCCAAAAAGGAAAAGTTTCCAGGGTGACAATCACAGCACTCAAGGTTCGTCCGAAAGGGAATTTGTGTCTGTGCCTTCTTGGTTCTGCTGTAAAGAACATTTGTTAAATGTTCATCCCAAATGGAGTTGCTTTAAGGTCTGGATCATTTCTCCATTGCACCAGTCAGACTGCCTTAAATCTGCTTCTTGTCTCTTTAACATCCACTGGGCATTTCGTAGGGGATTTTTGGTCATGGTGTCAGCAGTTAACATCTCCCCTTTGTGCCATTTAGAGTTCCACTTCCTGTTTATTGTGCAACCATGTCAAAGTGGCCTGGTTTGACCCCCCCCTCCCAGCAGTTGCCACGCTAAACATAAAAAAGCCAGGGTTCCTTTAAAGAAGTTCAGAAATGACTATGGGTTAAATTCTAAATACACATTGATAATAATCATTAGGTAAGACTGGGACATGGGTTTTAAGAGTTAAATCAGCAAGAATTAACATATGGATATGAAATTTAACACATCAGACAATACAGACAGCATGCCACTCTGCCTATCTGCACGGAACTGTTCCTTCTCTTTCCCAGTTGACCCTTATGTGCTGTTTTATTCATAATCGATGCGAGCTGGATGTCAGTGCCGAAGCTGAGTCGACTTTGACTATAAAAAGATGTTGTTTACTTGACATGCAGCGCGCTGGGACAAAAAAAAAAGGCAGTATTTACCGTGGCGACCATTGTGTTGTATGTAGACTGGCAATCAGAACTTCAATGTATAGTTTCTTTTACGAGTAGTTGGGACCCATCCATTCTCTACAGGTGGTCAACAGATGTTGGGTAATCATGCATGTGCTGACATCTGATCACTATTGCAACCAGAGTGAATGAACATGAGAGAAAGCCCAAAGGGTGAGCGGGTCCCCTCGTCACCCAACAATGGGAATGTACCTTTCTCCAGCCCAACACCCATCCAGATCACACACCGCGAAAATGTTACGATTGCGTATTTTGGATCAGTACAGCTCAGTGTAAGACCATCTCACACGTTCACGTTTTTATAAAACGTACAGCACCTTTGAGGCAGCGTCTAATCAACCTGTTCTGGTCGTCCTTGGATCGCAGTTGCAGAGTGAGAAGGATGGTTTTTAAGGGCGAACTTGAAATGGGCTAAAAAATATCAGGGCTATTCCTAAAAAGTGGGTGGCAGGGCTGAAGCTGCTGTGGGGACGCCTTAAAGAAAAACACAGGACAGCGTGGGTGGACTTCCTCCAGTCTGGAACTGTCAATATGGAGAGGAAACAAATGGGTGAGGTGCATCGGCTCGATGAGGTAGAAAAGTAAAGAGGAAATAGTGGAATGATGGGGAAGGAAGGGAGAGGGGTACTGAATGGGTGAGCTGAACGGTGCAGATCCGGGCCTTGTTCCCTTTTCAGTCTCTTGCCGCTGTATGTTTGTAGTATGAAACGTGTGTCCGTGGGCTCAAAGTGTCAGTGTATGATCCTGTGACTGAATCTTACACACGGCAAAATGCATTCTGACGTGGGACGTCAGCCCTGAATGAGCTCCATGTGGAAAGGGTGATAGGCCGACCCTGCACTTTCCCCTCTTCCCATCTTTCCCAGGATGCCGAGGGAAGCGAGGCCCAGCAGAGACGGCTCCACGGTGGGGCGCTTTCCCTCCATTGCCCTGGGCAACGGGCAGGGACCCGTGCAAGGGGCGCCCCAGAGCGGGGAGCATGTGCAGCGTGGGGGCTGCCGCAACTGGCTGCGCAGGTTGTCTCCGTGCTGCTGTCGCACGCAGAGCGGCTCGTTGGACCTGGTAGACAAGCTGAGCCCTGGGCCCGTGGAGGAGGTTGACAAGCCCTGCAAGCCTGATGGCGAGGCCAGCGAGCTTAAGGGTGACTAGCCAGCCTCTTCACTGCTCTGGCTGCAGTCAGACTTAGATGATTGGCTGAAAGGCCATTTAGCTCGTTATCCCACTCACCTTCTGCAGCCATAGCCACTTTTGGCGAAGATAACTAATATGATATCATCATACTTTTGTTTATCATCTTTGTCTTTCTGCCGCATGAAGAGCTTGCCCTGACTGTACGTTCAGCGGACCTCCTGAAGTCCAAAACGGGTCAGAACCGATGTAATCACCACACTGATCTTTACCATGATGACGAGCTCATCGTGAGACGGGGACAGAGCTTCGAGGTGGCCCTGGAACTGTCTCGGCCGTTCAACCCCAACACCGACAACCTCCATCTGGAGCTGAAAACCGGTGAGTGACTATCAGAGTCATGTGTGCCAAATGTTCAAACAAAACATCTCTTAGTGTTTGTGGACAGAATTCACTTCTTCTGACCTTCCCCAACTAAACGGACACTTTTTACTGACTTTATCAGAGACTTAGAGCCTCCACTTTCACAAACAGCTGCACAGCAGGGGAAGAGTGTCTAGAGGCCGCCATGCTCCTCCTTGTCCGCTTTCTGCCTCGCCCTTGCTTGGGGAGTCGATTCTTGGTTTGTTTGTTGTCTTTAGAGGGTGCATCCACTCCCACAAGTCGTTTCCCCTGTCACCATGGTAACTGAGCAGCCTGTTCACCTCTTCACACCGGATGTGTGATCTGGGTTGTGTGCTCCAGGCCCCTGCTTGGATGGCTGTGCCGCACCCTTGCTCCTCACCCTTGGCCGTCCTCCAGCCTTAGTTGTGTCCATCTCATTTTTTCTTCTTTTTCACTTTCCTTTCTTCCTCTCTTCTCTCATGGTTAATCACCGGCTGCTTTAACTTTATCCCAGAAAGACTTCCACAACACTCTCTCTGCTTTGGCTCGGACCACTTCACACGATCCCCGGAGGGCACCATTTAAGGGAGTTATGCAGATCTGCTGAGCTTGTGCCCGCTGGCAGGGGCAGACGAGAAGCCAAAGAACCCCCCTTCCCCCCCCCCCGAGACTCTGTGGAAGAGTATTGGCTGAGCAGGAAACTAAATAACAGGAATGTGTGTGTGTCTGTGTGTGTGGCAGGACGCCTCCCGCAGGTGTCAAAGGGCACACACGTCATTGTCCCAATGGTGGAGGAGCTGGAAGACGGCCGCTGGGAAGCCAAAATTGTGGAGAAGAGCAGCAGCAGGATCCTGCTGTCCATCAGTTCCTCGCCCCACGCCGTGGTGGGCTCTTACCAGCTTAGTGTGACCACACGGTGCCCCAAGGGCGATGCCACGTATGACCTTGGCCATGACATCTACATGCTCTTCAATCCCTGGTGTGAAGGTAGGGGTCAGAGCGAGGCAGCTCCACCCATTGCCTCAGGCATTTTTCTCGGAACTGCATGACTGCCTCACCCTCCAGCAGCGTCATTTTGGTTTCAACACCCAGACAAATGCTTGACCTCGCATGACCTCGCAATGCTTTCCTTTCCCGCCTTTGAGTAGCACATTGAAACATTTCAGTGTGGTGCTCCACCCCTCACCCTCCACCCTCGATTGCAGTTCAGAACCCGGACGCCCGCTTTGGCCCCAGTAGCCTAGATCGTTGCACGTAACGTGTCCACTCCAGTTTAACACCCTGCCACTAGAAGACAGCTGTGCTACCAAGCCAGTGGCCTGTGCCCACGGTCAGCACCAGGCTCGATCCCTTTACCTCACCGTCCCATGAGCACTCTGTTTCTCCGCCCCCCCCGTGGCCCCCACTCCTACCCCCTCCCCCCTTGGAATTTCTCTGATAATCACGTCCATGTGCTAGAAAGAAAGTAAACAGGCTGTAGGTTTACAGAAAGGCCCTTCCCATTTCAGGGGGATTTGGGTCTCGGCGCAAACCCTACCCAGGGCAGATGACATCACAGGATAGGAATGCCGTCCGCGGGCGCCACCAGGGCCCACCGCGACCTTAAGACGCTCTGCCCATTAACACACTCCTGTGCTTCCAGGAATTCTCCCCATGCTTTGCTTTTTACAGTTAAACTCAGCTGTTGTAGTTATTGCAGCTAATGCTAAAGAACAGAGGTCCTAAAGTCCTTTTAGGTCCTAAAGACAGAATATCTGAGATGCTGAATAAAAGGCCATGTTGTTTTTCCCTAGTGCTGTGGGGTTCCAGGATATTTTTATAAAATGTGCATTTTTGAGAGGGCATTCCATTGGTATAGCTGAAGCCCACCTGTTCTGTGAAGGCAGCTAAAGCAAATAGACAGAATGGACATCTGACCCTGTCTTCTCTCAGATGACACGGTGTACATGGATGACAAGGACGAGAGGACTGAATACGTGCTCAATGACACGGGCAGAATCTACTACGGCACGGAAAAGCAGATCGGAGTGCGGACGTGGAACTTTGGACAGGTAGGGGGCGAGTCACTTTGGGGGCAGGAGCCACCAATTTAGGGGGAATGGGGAACAAGGACTGAGCTGTTCACCCTTCCTTTCAGTTCAGTGAAGGGATCCTCAAGGCATGCCTGTTCCTCCTGGACAAGAGCCAAACCCAGGCAGCTGGTCATGGTGACCCGGTCAACGTGGTGAGGGTCATATCTGCGATGGTGAGACCACAAGTCCCTTTCATATGCGCAGGACGCAGTCACTAATGTCAGCCTAGACTCTGAAATGGTCCGAGGTCTTGAACTGTGAATCCCTAGATTTACTGTCAATCACCGTTAAGATAGATGACAGTGCTGTCTATCCAAAGCTGCGTTCTTCCTTTCAGATCAATTCCCTCGATGACCGCGGGGTTCTGGAGGGAAACTGGTCGGGGAACTACGAGAATGGAACTTCCCCTACAGCCTGGAGCGGGAGTGTGGATATCCTGATGAAGTACCACTCAGAGAACGGGACACCCGTCAAGTACGGACAGTGCTGGGTCTTCTCTGGGGTCACCACCACAGGTGAGAGACACAAACATTAAACATCTCATTGTAGCTGTGCATCCAGCACCCTGGTCATTACAGCTGAGGGCAGATATGACACACCAGATGGCTGAAAAGAATTAACTGAGGAATTTCACCTATCTGAAAAGTGACAAAGATTTGAGATTTCGTTTCTTTAATATCTTGGTGACGGTTCTTGTATTTGTTACTCAGTATTCCATTCACTCGTGTCTCTCTCCTTTGCTTACACACACACACACACACACACACTTACAGAATGCACGTGGCACTCTACACACCGCCCACCTGTTCTCCCCCAGTACTCAGGTGTCTCGGCATCCCAACTCGCAGCGTGACGAACTTCCAGTCTGCACATGACACAGACGTCTCCCTGACGACGGATGTATACTTTGATGAGAACATGGAGCCAATGAATCACCTCAACACCGACTCTATATGGTGAGGATGATTCCCTCTCATCTCATCACTCAGTCAAGGTGTCACGTCGTGTGAATGAATCTGTCTGATTCAAGCTTATGAAGGAGACATGCACGTTACCTAGATAAATGCTGGTAATTATGAACTCTCCATGTCAGACACTGATGGTGCTCTGAGAACTATGGGGAACCATAATTCACCTTTGTCATTTGGAGCCTTTAAAGTTACAGAAAATGACCTGTCTGTCTCTGTCACTTTAGGAACTTTCACGTGTGGAATGACTGCTGGATGGCTCGGCCCGACCTGCCCCCAGGAATGGGAGGCTGGCAGGCCGTGGACTCCACCCCTCAGGAGACCAGCCAGGGTGTTTTCTGTTGTGGCCCTGCTTCTGTGACAGCCATACGCACCGGGCAGGTCTACCTTAAACATGACACGCCCTTCGTCTTTGCTGAGGTAATCTCACCTCAACACTCTCTTAGTCTGTCTTCCTTCTGCTTTTTCTATGTACTCTTCATTTCTGTCCTCAGTAGCCTCTTCACACTGTCCTTGTCTGTACTATGTGCTCTTCACTCTATCCTTGTCTGTACTATGTGCTCTTCACTCTATCCTTGTCTGTACTACGTGCTCTTCACTCTATCCTTGTCTGTACTATGTGCTCTTTACACTGTCCTTGTCTGTACTACGTGCTCTTCACTCTATCCTTGTCCGTACTA
>JAACJT020000720.1:0-18078 GCA_009936485.2 Gymnarchus niloticus | reverse complement strand
GCAACAGGAAAGCTAACAGTCTCAGGACCCCAGGTGTCTACACAGATGCCTACCGGTTTCAGGACCCCAGGTGTCTACACACACGCCTACCGGTCTCAGGACCCCAGGTGTCTATATACCGGCTGCCAGTTACCCGGGCTGGCTTATTAAATGCCTGTTTCCGGTCTAATTAATGACGTCCCACAATGAGAGAAAGAAAAAAAAAACACGGAGAGAGACAGGTGCGAAGCCTTCCACTAACTGGTCCCACAGGCTATAATATATTATACTTTTGCATGGATATACCTTGGCACCTATATTTCCCCTTTGTTTTGCACTTGTGCAACTAAAGTACCTGGCCAATACAGATTATTACGATTAATGTTAATTGAATTACAGTAGCCATACCGACTCTTTCAGCCATTTGTACATCATTACACCACACGGTGGCGTAAGAGAGGATATCGCGGTCGTGAATGCCACAATCTAGTGTCCTGATCTTCTGTGAACGAAAAAATGATCAGAATGATTCAGTGACCGAGATTGTTCCTGTTACTTAAAATATTTTTTCGAAAAGAACGAGTTGTACATAAACGACACAATTAGGCTTTAATGGGATTCCCCCTGTTGCGCTGGTTTCCTCCCGCAGTTGAAAAGCATGCAGTCAGGCTAACTGGCATCTCAAACTGGCCACTTACTTGAGAGGAGTGCGTGAATGTGTGTGTCCTGCGATGGGCAGGCATTCCACCTGGGGTGTTCCCTGGCTTGGGTAGGGGACTGGAAGGCGAATGAATGAGTTTTTTAAAAAAACTAGGCATGCTTAATTTCTCATAAACATTTGAAAATGTACTTAAAAGGAATATGACATCAGAGCAACAATAAATGTGATATCAAAACAACTCAGTGGTTATTAATTATTAAAGCCTCTGCGATGTATCGTTAATTATTCCAACTGACAAAAGAACATCTCGGAGCAGCACTCGAATATTTCTGTTACAAGATCTAAAAATACATAAATCAATAAATAAATACTAAAAACATTCCCCCGGAACTCTTTCTGCCGTCTGACTTTCGGTAGTTGTTTCAACCCGACCAGTTTTCGTGTGCAGGACCGGAAATGTGTCGCGCTCTAGTCACATTTATGGTGGGCAAACGGGTTCGCAATCAAAGCAGTTAATGTAATAATGTTAGATTAAGCGTTTCTAGCTTTTGAAAATATATTTAAGGCACAAGGTATGGCCACAAAACGGAAAGCGGATGTATCTGTACCCGCAGAGGAAAGTGACCAGCTCCTTATAAGACCCCTGTGAGTCCTTCTTTATTGTCATGTACTTTTGGGTTTTTTTAAAAGTAGTGTAGCTGTCAGTTTAGCATTCAAGGTAAAAAAAATAAAATAAAATCTAGTTTAACATTTCTTAGTAGTTCTTATCAAACCAGACTGCATTTCATCTGCATGTTTATCAGCTATGATTGCGAACTAATGTAGATTGTATATATCCGGATATGAATTGTGCGTAGCTAAATAAATTTGAAAAAGAGGAGTGTTAATTTTGAGATAGCATGACAAGTCAGCGTGTGTTTATTTTAACTTTATTTCTACACTTGAACTATTATTAACATCCATCCATTTTCCAAACTGCTTAATCTTGTTCAGTGTCGCAGGCGGTGCCCTGGAGCCTCTCCCAGGCAGCCTTAGGGCACAAGGTGGGAGGCATCCTGGATGGGGTGCCAACACATCGCAGGGCGACTATTATTATTAACAGTCTGACACAAATAATATGTGACTGTCCTTGCTTTGCTTCTCTCTGTACTTCAACAGCGGAGCTGGCCAGGAGGTGGGTAGGTCATGCATTATCCTGGAGTTCAAGGGCAGAAAAATCATGGTAGGTGCCACTTGCGAAAGCAAAACCAGTTTTGAATTTGGGAGGGCATGCTCCCTGGAGAGGCCGCTCTGCATCATGCACATGTTACACATGTTACATGTGTTCCTACAGCTGGATTGTGGCATCCACCCGGGTTTGGAGGGCATGGACGCACTTCCTTACATTGACTTGATAGATCCGGCAGAGATCGATCTACTGCTGATTAGCCAGTGAGTTCCCTGGTTTCTCTGCTCCTAGCCATGTACTAGAGGATGCTGAAAACAAGAATTGAGTCAGTTCCTTTGTTATTTATTTATTTTTTTCCCCCCCACAAGTTTCCATTTAGACCACTGTGGTGCCCTGCCATGGTTTCTACAGAAGACAAGCTTCAAAGGAAGAACCTTCATGACCCACGCTACCAAAGCCATCTATCGATGGCTCTTATCGGATTATGTCAAAGTTAGGTAGGGGAGCCTTTTTTATTTAAATATAAAAATGGGGAAAAAAAAAGATACTGTAATTGTAGTGATAAAAGAAATATTGTCTGACTCTGACTATGAGTATAAAAACACCTTCAGACCAATGCCTTTTTTGGTCAAAGATTTCCTTAGCCTGTTTTTAATTTGCATAGTTGACCAGATACCCATTTAGAGAATATGCTTATTTGTGATTCTATAATTCTTTATCCTCTTCAGCTAAGAACAGTCCTTCACATTTCAAAGAGACGTTTTAATCAGTTGTATTCATCATATCACAGAAGTTTTTACTATGTTGTTATTTCCTCGTCAACAGCAATATCTCTGCCGACGACATGCTCTACACAGAGACCGATTTGGAGGAGAGCATGGACAAGATAGAGACCATCAACTTTCATGAGGTCAAGGAGGTGGCCGGCATCAAGTTTTGGTGCTACCATGCAGGCCACGTCCTTGGGGCTGCCATGTTCATGATCGAGATTGCCGGAGTGAAGGTTCGTCACCTTGCCCTAATTCGACACGGTTCACATCCACAAAGGATTGTGGGTCTTTAGGATGACCTATTAAATCAGCTGCTTCCCCCTGTGATTCTCCAGCTGCTGTATACAGGAGACTTCTCTCGTCAGGAAGACAGACACCTGATGGCAGCAGAGATCCCCAGTGTGAAACCTGACATCCTTATCATTGTGAGTCCTCCTCGACTGCCTGCTATTGCATTAAACTGTAACACTCAGGCTTCCTTGTGGGGGGCGTTTCTTTAAAGGAATGGTGAATTACTGCGTCAATGTCATAGATTATTTGCTGCTGAGTAGTTTTTTGAGTGTCACAATATGTATACACAAGTTTGGACGTCCCTGGCTAAATGAGTTATTTTGTTGACATTTTAAATAATATATATACACGGTGGGTAGAGAAACATCACTGCTTGCAAATGTTTTGTTTTTGTTTTATAGTTTACTGCTGGAGTTACATGCAATTTTCTTTACTTCAGATGTCAATATAATATGTAATTTGACCTGGGGTGTCCAAACTATTGCAGTGAACTATATTTAATAAGCAATAGATTATACACATTTGTGTAAAAACCTTCAGTGTTGTATTGGTGGGCAGCTGAGCTATAATCGCTGGGTAAGATGATAGGCTCACTCTGTCTCTCCTCTTTTCATAGGAGTCCACCTACGGCACACACATACATGAGAAACGGGAGGAGAGGGAAGCCCGTTTCTGCAACACCGTGCATGACATCGTCAACAGGGAGGGCCGCTGCCTCATCCCCGTCTTCGCCTTGGGGAGAGCACAGGAGCTGCTGCTCATCCTGGGTGAGCCCCTTCCCATGATGCATCTGTCTGTCTGGGCTTCTTCAGTGGGGCAGTCCATTAGCCAGTCACTTCTAGCGGTGTTAATGGCTGATATTGTGGTGTATGTTAGCGTCCACCAGCTATATTCTTGTTAGCATTGCTTCATAGAATTCTGGCATGATGGATTTTGATGAATCACTGTGGTGGTATCAAGGCTCAATGGTAGCATGGTAGCTTCACACTCTCAGGGTTGCAATTTGGATCCAGAGACATGCGGTTAGACTAATTGGTGTCTCTAAAGTGGTTGTAGAGTATGATATTGCGTGTGTGTGTGTGTGTGTGTGTGTGTGTGTGTGCGTGCGCGTGCCCTGCAATGGATTGGCATCCCATCCATGGTGTACCCCAGCCTTGTTGTTTGTGCTGCCTGGGATAGGCTTTAAAACCCCTGAGACGATGGATGGATGGATGGATGCCCAAGATATGATGTGTTAAGTTGTCAAGCACACTGTACAAGAAAATACAGATACAGATGTTACAACAGTAAGAGTGACACAATATTACACACATAACGACAATGACACCCTTAACAAATCGGAAGATAAAGGGTAAAAATTGTTAATCACAGTTGACAGTACTGTAGAATAGCGATGAGGCCGTGTCGGTGCCAGAATGGTACGGAAGAGTCGTCTGAGCGCGAAACAGGGCAGGTACACAACGACTGATACAACAATACAGACAACAAGAGTACATGTAATAAAAACAAAGATAGAAAAAAGAAGACCAGACTGGTATGCTGTCACTTTTGAGAACTTGCTGGTGTGAGCTCAGTATGACGTAACCGCTGATGTTGCGTGTGCCTTGTGACACGGCCCATCAAGACGAGTACTGGCAGAACCACCCGGAGCTCCACGACATCCCTATCTACTACGCGTCCTCACTGGCCAAGAAGTGCATGGCCGTTTACCAGACCTACGTCAATGCCATGAACGACAAGATCCGCAAGGCCATCAACATCAACAACCCTTTCGTCTTCAAACACATCAGCAACCTCAAGGTGGGTCCGCTCAAAGAGCAGCCTGGTCCGAGGGGCAGAGGTGGCGTGTTTGTAGGACTCCTCTAGAACGGCTGGCCGAACAGTTAGACCTGAAGAGTCACAAAGGCGAGGTCCCAGATGATGCGAGTTGGTGGGCGGGACTGTACCAGAGGAATGGTCGAGGAACCGGGTGAAGGGAAGGTGCCACCCAATAGAATCAAGCAACCGGGAGTGTGGGTTTGGCTTATGGAGTTTTTTTTTTTTTTTTTTTCACCACTGAAAAATTGTTGTTTTTTGGTTAATTGATTAGAAGACCCACAAAAATACAAACGATGACCCGCGTGCGGCTAGCGAACCTCCTGCACTCAAACAGAAGCAGAATGTGGTGTCAAAATAAAAGGCAGAAAGCTGCATCTTAAAAGTCTGCATTTGAACGTGCGAGATGTCGATCGTCTACGGCGATGCACCCCGATTTGCTGAAACATGGAGCCGTGTCCCCCCCCCCTTGACAGAGCATGGACCACTTTGACGACATCGGCCCCAGCGTCGTGATGGCGTCCCCAGGCATGATGCAGAGCGGCCTCTCCAGGGAGCTTTTCGAGAGCTGGTGCACGGATAAGCGCAACGGCGTCATCATCGCCGGCTACTGCGTGGAGGGGACCCTGGCTAAGGTGACTCAGCTCCACCGTCTTGCACGTCAGTCTTCCTGTCCTGCTGTGCTCAGGATCGATTGCTTTAGTGTCCAGCGAAGCGTAGTGTTCCCTATGAAGGGAGCCTGATCTGGAATGACGGAGCTGGTGTCGGCAGACCGGAAAAGGCGTCAGAGGAATTTGAGCGCATTTCAGCTTGCGCGCAATTTACCTGCGTCAGGTTTTCAGTGACGTGCGCTGTGTGTCCGTGGCGATGTCTGTGACCTGCCTGCCTCCCCATGCAGCACATTATGTCGGAACCGGAGGAGATCACCACGATGTCAGGGCAGAAGTTACCCTTGAAGATGTCAGTGGACTACATCTCCTTCTCCGCCCACACAGACTATCAACAGACCAGCGAGTTCATCCGGGCCCTCAAGCCTCCGCACGTGGTGAGAGCAGAGTGTTCCCCAGGAGAGCCCGTTGGCCGCTTTCGGCCCTTCACGCCCGTTTGTACCTAAAAGCCCGTCAGGGTCAGCAGGCGGAGATAGCAAAACGTGGATATGCAGGCCTTCGCGGGAATGGGTCAGTGATCCAGGCTTGTCTTCCCAGATCCTGGTGCACGGGGAGCAAAACGAAATGGCCCGTTTGAAAGCCGCGCTGATCCGAGAATATGAAGACAACGACGAGGTCCACATCGAGGTGCACAATCCCCGCAACACCGAGGCCGTCACGCTCAATTTCAGGGGCGAGAAGCTGGCCAAGGTAAGCAGTCGGCATGTCACCCGGGATTCATGGACCTGGGCGGTCACTTGATGCCCTGTGTGTCACTCCCCACCGTAGGTGATGGGCTCCCTGGCAGACAGGAAGTGCGTGCAGGGTCAGAGGGTGTCCGGGATCCTGGTGAAACGAAACTTCAGCTACCACATCCTCACCCCGTCCGATTTGTCGAGTGAGTGTGTCCCACCGGCCCACATCTCTCTCTCTGTCATTCTCCCTGCCTAAGGTGTTGAGTTTGTGTCTCCCAGATTACACGGACCTGGCCATGAGCACGGTGAAGCAGACGCAGGCCGTTCCCTTCACGGGACCCTTCCCCCTGCTGGTCAGCCAGCTCCGCAGCCTGGCAGGTGAGTCATGTGTCTGTCTGTCTGGGGTATCTTATGGGGGATCGAAGCCCTCAGCATATTCATTTACGTTTATGCAACAGACGATGTGTAAGGGAGCTAAGCTTAGGGTCAGAGCGCGGGGTCAGGTAGCGTCTCAGGAGCCGTTGGGGTTCAGGGCCTTGCTCAAGGGTTTGACAGTCTTATGATTACTCTGCCAGCCGTGGGATTTGAACCCCTAACCTTCTGAGGACAGGCACAGGTCCCACACCAGTTTAATTCACCCTTTAATTTATCATTAATGTTGAGTGTCACCTGGGGCCCCTTGCTGGCCCCTGCTTTGACCGTCCTGCCACGAGACCTCTGTGCAGACGTTTGTGTGAAGGGAGCTGTGCGCTTCTCCACGTTCTGCAGGCGATGTGGAGGAGCTGGACATTCCAGACCGGACTGCTCTAAGAATCTTCAAGAATATCACACTGGTGCACGAGGTGGGGGTGGTGGTGCTGGAGGTAAGTGTGCCTGGAGGGTGGGGGGGGTGGTGCTTATAGACCTCAATACTAATCAGAATATTACTCATGGCACTGATTTTTGTATATCATCCAATCATCCATTTGTTCATCTTCCAACTGCTTATTCTGGTCACGGTCACCAATTCCTGAAGGCATGGGAGTTACTGAACAATTACAGCGGTAAAAAGTCAAGAAAATGCCTAAATGGTATTAGCCCCTACATAAGTGTTGTCACTTACATAAGTGTTTACACTTGTAATATTTTTGCACTAATCTTGCAGAAAACGAATACATAAGAGGCAGAGTAGCTGTTGAGCATCCACAGTGTTATTTGTGTTACTATATAGTAACACAGAAGCCATAGCGGGGCTTTGTGCAGTAAGGGGAGATTGTGAAGTGAGATTTAAAAGCCTTAGGCGTTCTAGCCTGAGAATTCCACACAAGGACGCTGGACATTAAGGGTCCATTAGTTTGGGCAGAATGTTGCACCGAGAGGGGCTGGAGTTTGAGGAGACGCATCCCCTGAGAAAAAGACAATGCTGGACGATGGGCTCGTGTGATTATCAACCTGTTTGTGGCTTCTAGTGCAGCAGTGAGGCCTCTCTGATGTTGGGGTGCACAAGAAATATTGTGTGGGTGTGGTGTTCATCTGTGTTGTTTTTTTGATTGTCACCCTTGAATTGGAAAAATACTGTGGATTTTCTGAGGGTCAGTTGAAGGTGGGGACTTGGTTTCAGAATGGTCTGTTTCTGCATGGTACTGGTTTGTGCAAAAACTGCACTTTTTTTTCCTGGAAACCATATTTTTCCAGCACTTTCCGAAAGCTCGTAAGTATTGCTGGAAGTCGCTACCACAATACTGTTAACAAACCGGTTTTTTTTTTTTTTTTTTGCATTGTTACAAGTAAAATGTTGTAGTGTTTTTCTTTCTGTTCTGTCAGTGGATCGCCAACCCTTTGAATGACATGTACGCGGATGCTGTCACAACTGTGGTTCTCGAGGTCCAATCCAACCCAAAAGCCCAGAAAGGTTAGAGTAGAGACCACCTATAAATAAACCCTGAAATTGACTGAACTCTCTCTGAAGCTCAGTAACCCTGGAGCCTCTTTGGGCCTGGTCAGCACCTGTTTCCTCCTCTCTCTTGATAGTCATGGACTCCAGAAAGGGGAAGGTAGACACCGAGGTTTATCAGAAGAGGCTGGAAGTCATGTTGCAGTAAGTATGTTTTCTGGAGAGTAACTGTCAGACTGTCAACCTACCAAAGGACGTCGCGCCAGGAAAGAACCTCTCAGACACAGCTGAGAGCCGAAGCCCGGCCAACCTGTGCTGTTTCCCTACGAAAATCTTCATCTCTCTCCGCATTCCCAGTTCCCCTGTGGTAACCACCTAACTCCACCCTGTTAAGTCCCTTTGCTTTCTGCCTCTCCCACCCACCACAGAGACATGTTTGGTGAGGACTGTGTGGATTTCAAGGATGAGAAGAACCCATCGGTGACGGTGGATGGGAAGACGGCGTACATCTGCATGGAGACTCGGGTGAGTCTCTGCGCTCTGCTGACATGTCAGGTCATATGCCTGTTACACCTGAGGACTTCCTGTTGAACTACTGTATTAAAGTGCATAGTCTCAGTAAATGCAGTTATTGTGCAACATAATACCCAGTGATGGACATTATCTGGCCCCAGTTTAATCCTTGCTTTTTCAATAGCCTTCAGCTTGTTCCTATTCAGTTACGTTGTTTCCAACATGCGCAGTAAGAGTCAAAGCCCCCTCCTGAAACCCTCTGCTTCACGCTCAGACCCCCTTCCCTGGCTGGAGGGCTCTAGTTTGTGTCCTGTGTCCGCTGACCACACCCCTATTTATCCCGCAGACTGTGGACTACGAGGAGGGCAGTGCGGAGGACGAATCCCTGAAAGAGATGGTGGAGCTGGCTGTGCAGAGGCTCTACGACGCCCTGAGTCCTGCCCTCTGAGGACGGGCAACATCTCCCCTGGTTTTGGGAGTCGGGGTGTACCGAAGCCACCCCAAATGGGCCACACTTAAAGTGCTGGCCGCTGTGTTTGAAAACCCCTCCTCTTGTAATGCACAGGCAAATGCTGGGACTTGGCTAACCATTTAGAAGAAAATACATTTGCATTATTTCTTAGAGCGCCGATCCACTGGACGTTGGATCGTTTATCAGAGTGATGCTTTGGGAACCCTTCCCAATAGCCTGTTTTATAGAATTAGTGGACAGTAACATTTTGTTGGCCTGTTTAAATGTAAATAGAACGTTCCGGAAATATCGGGGAGTAATTAACATACTCAATCCACTAATTCACTTTTTTTAAGCTGTATGAACGATCATATAGTCATTACATTTGGGTTTTTTTTTTTCCCCGTGTAATAAATGACTTTGTAGCCAGTTTTAGTTCAGACTCCTTCCTTCTAAATTCTAGAGTCATCCCCACGCTGTACTCCAGGCCAACACCAAAAGCATAGTGCAGGTTCAGTACTGTATCTGATGTCACAAAGGAGAAAGTAACTATATGAAACCACATCTTATGATAGCGTGTAAGGGGCCTCAAGGCCAGCACACACTGGGATCATCAGACCTGTTACTCTGTGGCTTTCAGTTCTCAGCAGCACAAAGGACAAAGAATAATTTGCTTGACTTTTCTTGGTATATTCTCAATTGTAGTCCCCCTTTTAATTTTATTATCCACCCCACTTTTCATAATCATTTAGCATTAATATTTAAAAGAAATCACTTTGGCTGTTTCATGATGCCGTCACCGCCACGCTCCATGTCTACCATTTCCAGCTACACCCCCAAAATAGAACGGGCTCTCAGCAGCCATCCTGACAGACCGTGTAATCGAGCCACAGCATCTCAGAGCCTCTGTGGCAGATCGCTCGCCAAGAACTGAAGTGCCGCCATAGGTTCGCTGCTGTGCTCCGAGCACATCTGATTTCCTGCCAGGTCTGAGCTCATCACATTCACAATCTACAAATAGGAGTCTTTCAAAAGCAGAAAATCCACAAAAATCAGGCCCCAAGTTTGCACTATATAAATCTTATACCCAAGCCAAATCTTCCAAAAAAATATTCATGCATGATGCGCTTTGTATGTCACTTTCTATAAAAGCATCAACCAAATAAATTAATGAACTGTGGATTTCATCTAGGTTTCTGTCCCTGAGTCCCAAGGCGAAGTACTGACAGCCACAGTGGTGTGACCAGACCTCAATATCCAACTTCTGGATCCACACAGCTTGTGTTTCTCAATCTGACTACTCAGTCCTGGCCATATTACATTAACAGACATCACTAGAGCACTCGGCAAAGCTGCATGATTAAGCAAGCCATCTGTAAACTCCACATTGCCAGAAGTATCCCATTCTTAATCTCGAGATTAAATTTAGCACACTCTCACAGGGTGACCAAACCCTTGTGTGAGAACGGCAAAATACCATTACCAGTTTGTAACGTAATGAAACGCATTAATCTGAACAGTTCAACAAGGAGGACAGCTCTGCTTATCCATCTTAAAACATCAATGAAACCTTAGGGCTACTGAACACAGCGACCTAAAACACACAATGTTACATAACATCTCAGCAGCACACTTAAGGGAGGTTACGATTTCTTGCTAAATAGCCACAAAAAAAAAAAAAGGGCAATGAATAAAGGTCTCTTAAAACACTTCTCACAAATGAAAAAATGTCTATCACAGGTGTCCAAGGGATCTAATTACATGACTACAAAGGGCCCAGTCAGTAAATCATCCATTTTCTTCCAAACCACATGCATGCCCTTTGTTTCACCTGCATAATCTCGGCCAAAATAAGCTCTGGGGAGAAGGGGGGGGGAACTAAAGTGCAATTATGAATCTATCAATTACAAAATGAAATTTGGGATTACAAAATGTAGACGCCCCCCAAAATGCAACAATATTAAAACCATAGGTTTTTGGTTTATAAAATGTCATTTTTATTCATGGTAGATAGCTGTTACACAGGGCATTAAACATTTTCACAAGGCTTTTGGGAACTACAATTAATGATTAGCAAAACACAAGTGGTCGAAATCTGACAATTACTGGACAAACCAAAGACCCTCTGAATATGTGCACAGAACCGCATTGAAGAGAACTGAAACAGTACACTTGGACTAGTGTGTAAATCATTTCCCATTCCAATGTACATTAAAATAAAACGAGAAAAACATGCACATAGGTTGTGTAATTTCTCATTCTTCAGCCATCGCCTTACATCACTGAAGTAATGACCAAAACTAGGGAGGAGTTTGCCATGACCACTGGATGAAGCCTCTCAAAGACTGACAGACACGTGGCTAACTGTAAGCACCACCTTACTGGAATCCAGCACAGCTTGCATGCTTTACCGCAGGAGTACGCACAGCAAGTCTGCGTTTTCATGGGATTCATTCGGACACCAGCTGCCGTAATGCGACTAGACGGCGGGGAACCTGGGAACACAGAACCGCTCACGCAAATTCCCCCGAATACCAGGTTCTACGTTTGCGGGATTCATACATTTCCGGAAGCCTCGCGCAAAAGTCCTGCGGGTTAATTTTCAGACTTTAAATGGAAGTTAATTCCAATGCAAAGTGAAGCGATTATTTTTATACAGAAGAAAATACACGGGGAGGGTCAGGATGACAGAGGAAGCGGAGGTCATTTAAAACGTCATTACGGGTAAACTGTTTTGCTCTCCCAAAAGCAACCGTGTGAAAAACTTCCACAAATAGCTCCTCAGTGGCGATGGGCTTCCATTGGCTAGAATGGTGGAACAATAAGGAATGACAGCGTGTAAAAAGGTTCTTTTCTTCCCGTTTCCGTGCGGACGGAGGCGACCACTCGGCCGTCTAATTATCGCCTCCGTCGCCAGCGTCTCCATCGTCTGCCGCGTTGTCAGATGTCCATAACTGGAGGGAGACATTTCAGTCTCAAAAACACAGGATTTGTTCACAGCACACTAACAGCTGAGCAGCGTCATACCCCCCCGGGCTTATTTTACTAGACTTGCTCCCCAAATTAAAGTCAATTACACATGGCCACCTACTCCAGAAAGATCAGCAAAGCTTCACATTACCGATTAATGTCTAGGGGATGCTGGGAATTTCAGAAACATTTCACTGGACAGCATTTTGGACACTTGAGCTTACCAGACCTGCTGAGCCAGGTAAACAGGACTGACAGTCCCACTCTCTCTCACTGCAGAAGTCAATCAGCCAGGTTTAAAAGCTTCACCTACACCCACAGGCTGCTACTAGGCAGCACAAGACCAGAAGGACGCATGCTGAAAGCCAGGGCTACTCACTGTCAGGTTGTCTCGCAGCAGCTGCATGATGAGGGTACTGTCTTTGTACGAGTCTTCGTTCAGCGTATCGAGCTCCGCGATGGCTTCATCGAAGGCCTTAGCGTGCACACAGAACATACACACGGCCCATGTGAAAACATGCAACGTGCTGCTTACTACAGACTAACCCCAGAAGGATAAATTTGGTTCACAATTTCAGCAGCAGGACGACTGCAGGAACCAGCAATAGCTAAATCCAGGAAACTGAGCACAGAACACTTCAGATGTACAGCGAAAATCCCACTAGTATCTCCTATGTCCTCAAGATGCTCTCTACAATACTCAGAGACATAGGCCTTCCATGACAAACCATGTGATACCTCCAAGAAAAAAAAAACCTAAAGCAGAGATGATAGAATACAGAAAACACCCCAAAGACCCAGTACATTAAATGTCACCTTATACAGGTTTAAAAAAAATCCAATAGCGGCAAAACGCACACTCAGAAATCGTATAGATGATTTTGGATCACACTACTGAAGCCTCGTCATACCAAACAAGACAGCTGTAATATTACAGGTGAAAAGAAAGCAGCACCTGTTTGGCCAGGGCACAGGCCTGCTCCGGGGAACTGAGGATCTCGTAGAAGAAGACAGAGAAGTTGAGGGCCAGGCCCAGGCGGATGGGGTGCGTGGGCTGCATCTCCTTCTTGCTGATGTCGAAGGCATCCTGGTAAGCACTCTGAGAATTGGATATCGTGTCTGCGGGTTTGGAAGGGGACAAGTGAGCATGTGGCAGCATTCTCCGGGAAGAACGAGACAGAGGACGTTACATGGCTCTGTTACACTGGCCAATGTCTTGAGGACATGAGTAGGTTGAGGCTACAGGGAGCGACCTCTGTCCCAATGTGCATCTGCCAGTGTTACCAGTCAAGGTTCATGCAAACGGAGCAAAGGCTGTAAGCCTCAGAGCGGCATTCTACATCACTCAAGCAGACGATGGCAATGCCAAACTATACATCCAAGGAAGGCAGGTATGCCAATGGCTACCCTCACTTCAGAATTAACGTCAGATTTAAAAAAAAAAAAAAACATCCTTGCTGATAAGCACCAGCCTGAACCGACCCAGCTTGAAATTACTGCGAGCTTTAATCAACTTTCAGGAAAGGCATTACATCCAATTCCCAGAAAATAAACAAACAAACGTGAGCTGGCTTTGTGGAGTCATGCTGTGATTCTGTAAAGGCAATCAACCACATGCCTAAGACTGCTGGGGGTGGGGGATTAAAAGAGCGGCTTCCCTGTGGGGTGGAGGAATGAAAAACAGCAGCCCAGAGAGGGAGCTGCCCTGGAACACACTCACCTTTTCTGTCATCACCAGACGCAACTTCAGCCAGGTATCTATAGTAGTCTCCCTTCATCTTTAAGTAGAAGACTTTGCTCTCAGGGTTGGTGGAGTTGACAATTAGATATTTACCCAGAAGTCCCTGAGAAAGAGGAAACATTCAGTTTTTACTGCACAATTACTGTTTCTAGTTGCCGGCAATGAGAGCTGACGAGTGGAGCAGGCGGACAGAGAACCCCCTCCACACCCCTGACTGCCAGTCTGCTGTCCAGAAACAGGGGGGCAAATGCACGGATGCTGGACTATCGCCACATTTCCCCAGACCGCTGTGACAGAATAGGGGCCCTGGAACGCAAAGACGTGCGCAAGTCACAGTTCCCACGGTCACGGGAAAGCACGCTTCCAGCTAGAGCACGAGACGAGCGCCAGGGACACCAGCACCCTACAGCAGCCGGCATAGTGCGGATGCGTGACCCGAGACAGAAAAACTCATTCTAAATTAAAACGTAATGATCTTCCAAGATGTACAGCACAGCTGTACACTGGAAGCCAGTTGGCGTGCAGTCCCCTGAACCATGGCCATGTGATCTGGCTCAGGTTACTATGGTAACCACTGTGAGAACCATCACTACAAACCAAGTAATCTAACAGACCATCAGCAGTTCTCAAACCACAAAACGGATTATCAATAAGACCAAACACCAGGGCTGAGGTCAGCTTACGGGACAGACACACACGAGCTCAGTGAATCAGAACCTTCAAATTCAAGACCTCCACGCCATGAGAAGCTCACTGACTGAATGACATATCAAACCAAGAGACCAGGACAACGAACTAAGTCCATTTGAACTGGTCTCTTCCTGGAGTGTGTCAGCCCTTGCAGCCCCCACCACGACCTCCAGAGACAGATCCACACCCCCCATTCCTCACAGGCGCTGCAGATTCACCTCCACGCCACGCCCGGATGCTAAGCACTAAGTCCCAGCCCAGCGCCAGCTTCCTCTCCTGCCATATGGGCTCTCAAGGAGACTTCAGAGAGGGGGAAAAAATCCCTGAACACGTCACCTGGGTCACATGACTGAATGGACTGCCTTTTAAACACATTTCTGTGATTTGGGCTACTATTCATTATAACCTGAACAATATTAACTAGCAACGAGCCACCTAATGATTTCTCCTTAACACAATTATTCTTTAAGACAATCAGTTTTATGACAATGACTGGATTACCGTGCAACAACTGATTAGCAGGATGCTAGCAGGCAACGTAAAACAGACTGTACAGGTAAGGCAGTCGTGCTGTTCAGTTCTTCCGGGTCATCTTTCCAGCTAACGCTGCCAAAAATGAGCTAGGCAAAAATCCCAAGCAGGCACTAACTACACTGAGGTCAGGGGTATCGGGCTCCAACTCCAAAAACTTGTCTTGTCGTTACCCGTAAGTTAATAATCCCATACTGATTTGTTGGTTATTCAAAATGCATAAGGCAGGAGTTCACTATTTAAAAGTGAAAAGCCCTGGGGGCTCTCCTGACACAGTAGGCAATGCAGCGTCTGTCAGCAGAAGAAAAGCTGACACTTTTGCACGGAACAGGCAGAGAAAGGGCCAACCACACCTCGATCGCATCCTGAACCAACTCCAGGCCAGTCGGCCACGTCTGAGACACGCCCTCGCGTAAAGAGCTCGGAGTCCTGTCCACACACTCAGCCCTACCGTAGGTGTGTGCCGGCACACCACATACGCACAAGGAACGGAGCAAGTGTGCGCGCGCTGGACCCAATACCAGAGAAGAGGGAAAGGAGGACAGTTAGTCACATCATCCTAATTCTGCCAAAGGCAGGCCTCAGAGCACCAAATGAACTCTCAACGCCCCCCCACTACAGCAGCAGGAAATAGGACTGAACTCCTGGGGTATTTGCTGCAGCATCATGAATTATTACCAGGTGCCGCGGTTCGGAAATACGGCTGTGTGACCACCCCCCATAGCGAAAGCGTGCTTTTTATTTTCTCCGACGTGCCTAGATTAAAACATTCGCAGAGCGCCAGTTCTCTCAAGGTGCACACGACACCACTTGCTTCAGGCACAGGCTTCTCCTGTCAAAGACTAGAAAGAACTTGAGGTGATCCTTGGGTGGAATTCCCCAGGAACGGGAGAGACTACCAGCTTCCATCTACCAGAGACTGCCACTTTAGTGCCAGCGTGTATTTTCCCGCTCAACGCCATGGAGTCTGTCCGAGACGACAATGCCATCGGCCCGTGAGAGAAACCAAAGCACCGGGAAAAACCGACGCGAGTACAAAGGACACACAAATCGCCAGTACGCCCAGAGACAAAGAACACAAAACCCAGAGGGCTGCCACACCTCGACGCGGTGCCGCCTTAACCCAGCAAGGTCCAAATCTTCAGGCAGCGGAGTGACTAACACAGCAAAGCAGTAAAGGCACATAACTTGATGTGTCACAACCGACTACAGTGTGATAAGACTAATACACAACAAAAGGGAGAGCGAGCAAGGAGGAGACGGAGCCTGATCCATTTTAAATTCACCAACAGGAAATAGGTGCAGAGGGAATCACACTTCAAATATTACTAAAGCAAAGGGGAGATGTGTCACATGTCCTGTTGACGAGAAGTTAGGAGTCAACCTGCACATAGACAATACCACGGACTGGTTTTTTTCCAGCAAAGCCGGAACATTAGCGGGAGATCTATTAGACTAAAACGAGGCTGACCACACAGTTAACTGAAGCATGGCTCATCACCGATTTATCCAAGGATGTTTCCCTTATATGTGCAGTCATCAACGTGCCACCAGCAGCAGCTCACGGCAACACAATTCGCCCAATGGCCACACGTCAACCCGAGAGCGTCGTCTGAAGTTTTACTGGTCACCTGGGGACTACAGGCATGGTAAGCCAACACCAGTCCACACTCTACTGACTCCACATGGAAAGTGACGTTTTCTTGTAGACTTGTGTGTTACACTATCGGTCAAATTCCTAAGCCTGGACTTGTGTCCATCTATGATATTCCAGCCCTGGAGGCAATCAAACTGTATGCATTATCTGTCTGTCAAAATCAGAGGAGGGCACACAAAGGCAGACAAAGCTGTGAATCACACACAGCCCTCAGATGAACCAACACGCAACCATCTGAAGGTCTGCTGACTTTAAGATGTGAATTATTCATGAAATATCTCTAGGAGGGAGAAGGACGGCGCCCTCCATCCTGATGAGGAGCTCTAGGAGGGAGAGGGCCAGATGAGCAGTGCGGGGTCTCCTCTCGACCCCGGGTCCCTGCAGCGTGTCGCAGTGTCACCTCTGCCCGCGTCTCTTCGGACCAGGAGCGTCCTGCCCGCGATTAAACCCGGCTGGTGGTCGTCATGCAGACCCCCTCACCAGCACGTCGCCGCAGATCTCCCGCAGCTCGGCCTCCACCTTCTCCCGGTACTCCTTCACCAGCTGCAGCTTCTTGGCCTCGCCCTCGGTCTTCTGCTCGATGCTGGAGATGACCCTCCAGGCCGACCTGCGGGCGCCCACCACGTTCTTGTAGGCCACCGACAGCAGGTTGCGCTCCTCGTTGGACAGCTCGGCTCCCTGCTCCGTCACCGCCTTCATGGACGAGGCCATGTCGTCGTAGCGCTCGGCCTGCTCGGCCAGCTTCGCCTTCTGGATCAGCTCCGTCTTCTCCATGCTCGAATGGTCGCTCGCTACTCCCGGAGCAGCTTTCAGGTCAGGCCGTGTGGAGAGCCGCGGAGGGGGGGGGTGGCTACCTGCAGAAGGGCAGAAGACACCTCCATGAGACGGCACTTAAACAAAGAGAGAGCCCGAAGCCGGAGCTCGGCGGCCCGGATCGGCTCGGCTCGACGCCCGAATAATCGACTTCGGCACCGATTAGTCGACTAAGAGGCGCGCGGAGGCGGAAACGCTGCAGTCCTCGGAAAGCCGCCACGCGCGGAGTCACTCCAGCGCGTGCACAACTTCCCTGGAAAAGAAACCCTAGGCGGACTAAAGAGCCCCAACTGTCCGACAAGCCGTGAAAGACCCTCGGCTCAGCCCAGTTACGGCTTTACGTCGGTTCGGGGCGACTCAGCCTCCTCCGTGACCGCGTTGATCGACTACAGCAATAAAAACGTTCGCTCGGACAGGAGGACCATCCCCGACCTTCCAGAGAGTCCGCTCCACTCCTCCGAAGCCGTCTTCTCCGGTGGCGAAAGCAGGGGGAAAAAAACACAAATCGCGAAACGCAAGGTGAAAAAAAATCGGGCATCACCTGACATCCACGACTCCCAATGAGAGACGCCCATCTTCCATCGATCAACCATTCATGTTCGAGATAATGACCAATAGAAATTTTGCGCGGGGTTTGAAGGCGGGCTTTTAAGGGGCAAGCTCGGCGGACTTGTAGGATGCAGCTGAGGACACGGGGTTTCCTCCAATTAGAGCAGGGGGAAAGACGTCACCGTTGCTATGGTAACTTTGCCCCCCCCTTCCCCCCTCCCCCCCCCCCCCCCCCCCCTCCCCCCCCCCCCCCCCCTCTGCCCC